>OMKK01065562.1:2394-26494 GCA_900302305.1 Polymixia japonica
TGAATTAGTTTGTACAATGGACAATACATTATTGGGTTTAGCAAAAAACAACCAAACAATCCAACTTGTTGATGAAACGCTTGAGTGCTGGGAACAAGTCTAATGTTTACTAGGTTAGGTTTGTTTGAGTGCTGGGAACAAGTCTAATGTTTACTAGGTTAGGTTTGTTTGAGTGCTGGGAACAAGTCTAATGTTTACTAGGTTAAGTTTGTTTGAGTGCTGGGAACAAGTCTAATGTTTACTAGGTTAGGTTTGTTTGAGTGCTGGGAACAAGTCTAATGTTTACTAGGTTAGGTTTGTGAAACTATGAATTTAAAGTGAGAAGGTAAAAACTAATTTCACAAGTGGCCTATCAAACTCTAATTGTCAAATAAAATATTATGTAAAACTATATTAAAGCTTATTTTACCTTGGTTCAGCTGTTTCCAACTTGAAGTGCTCCTCTGGTATCCTCACACCAGGAACAATGACACACTGTCCTCCAAACAGGAACACAACATATTCAAATCTTCATTTCATATTCACACCTCATATGTAAAATGTTTGAAACTGCTCTCGTCCAGAATGCTCAAGTAAAACACACAAAAACAATTAAATAAAATATTTTATTTACATTTATGTTACATACAAATCAGTGAATAATTACAAAAGTGGGCTTAAAATAAATCCGTATTTCACATTAATTAATACAAGTAGCCTAGTCTTTTTGAGAAATTAATGAGCGTACTTACAGTAGGAACAACTAAAACTCTGCTATAACTGGGTGTGTATCAATCATACATGAGACACGTGTACTTCAATATCCTGTTATTAAGGATGCTGAAGTATTTCATGTGTAATTAACTGATGTTTCCTGTTCCACTTCACTTTTTCCTGAGTTTCTTCATGAATGTTACATCGTCTCTGTTCCTGATCCCATAGCTGGAAATAGGAACACAGGTAGAACAAAAGTGATTTATTTTTTAGAATCAAACGATTCCAATTTGAAGGCCCTTGCAGTCATGTTTTATAGACTTACTCTTTAAGTCTCATTTTGTCATCTTCAAGCTTTTCCCCTTGGAATACTAAATGATAGGTTCTCCAAACATATCTCCTGTTAAAAACAAATAACATAAGCACTTACTGGTAATGAAAAGTAGGCTTAAATGGGGTGTGTGTGTGTGTGTGAGTGTGTGTGTGTGTGTGTGTGTGTGAGTGTGTGTGTGTGTGTGTGTACCAGCTAATATGTTTCACTCCGCCTTCTCGTTGTTGTTTCAGCTCCATGAACCTGCAGATGGCCTTCTTCAATTCCAGCACAGTAGCATTCTGCACCACCACTATGGCTTTGGAAAAATGTTTTACATAACATGTATGACAGATGTTTATGAAGACGTTGCTCAAAGATGTTGCTCAAAGATACCACAATATTACGATCTCAAAACTTACGCATCACTTCGCCGTCTGCCTTTAAAACCCTCACAGTCATTGCTTGGCCATACTCCAAAGCTATCTGAGAATTCACCTCCTCCAAAGTCACCTTAAGAAGGATTTCATATTTAGATTTACTTCCATTATTGAAAGGGTGACAATCTGGAGATCTTAAACAATCTATTGGATCATCTGTAACAGAACCTTTCTTTCAGAATGAAGGAGTTGATATTAGATTGTATATATTATATATACAGCTAACCTGGATTGGAAGGTCGCAAAGTAAAGGGTCCTGCACGATGCGAGCAAGTCCCTCTTCAAACATATCCAGGATCTCAGAGTGAGGCAGCGCCTCCTCCTCGTCCTCCTCTATATGTGCTGCTGCCTCCTCCTCGTCCTCCTCTATACCTGGTGCTGCCTCCTCCTCCTCCTTTATACCTGGTGCTGCCTCCTCCTCCTCCTCCTCTATATCTGCAGTCAGGCTGGTGTTTTCCACCGCTTGATGTAATGTTTCATCCTTTATAAAGGGTGTTTCAGCTCCTCCATCCTGCATCACTACAAGATACCAAACTAGTATTTTATTTAACGCAGTATCTCACGGCTGAGCGAGTATTACTTTGTTAGTAAAACTAGGAAACACGACGGGAATTCATTCAGTGCTGCAACAACAGATGTTCTGATGTGTGTTTCAGACATTACACACCGGAGGGAAACTACAGCTCAGAACAATACGGTCCTGCCGTGAAAGTAATATTATACATATCTTACTTTTGTTCGTTCTTATGTAAATCTCACTTTAATATCGATTACATCTAATGATATCGTGGTTCTGTCGTGATTAAACTACGTTAACAATAATTCCCGGTATCGCTCTCTTTTATATCCTGTTTCCCACCGAGCTCTAAAAGAAGTAACACCCGCCTTCATCCTGTTGTTATACAGAGAAACCAGAACAAGCAGAAACTCGTGGACAGATCAGCTGCTGTGTGTGTTATTGTGTTAACATTAACTTCATGTGATGGTAACAGTTTGTTGGGTAAAATGCTTCTGTTCTGTCCAACATGTGGGAATGTTTTGATCGTGGAAGAAGGACAGAAGTGTCTGAGATTCGCCTGCAACACGTGTCCTTATGTTCATAATATCACAAGAAAAGTAGGTTCAGTCACATGGTGACATGTTGTTATCGTTTTTAAAGCTCTGCGTTATGTTGATTCACGACGCATTTTACTTACTATCTTTCTTTTTTTAATGAAAGCCCTTCGTGGCCATACTAACTACTATATGAGGATCTGTAGCCCAGACCTTGTACAAATATTTGTCCTTCAAAGTAAAGTGTGATTTTCATGTTTCCTTCATTTAGATATGAGTTGTCTAATTAGCTCCAAGAAAGAAAACATCCCATGTTCTAACTAGATGTGTCCATATTGAAAGTAAATACGTGAATCTACAGATGAAACTGATCCTAGTTGCTGCAGACTTGATTCACATGTTTCTGATTACAGGTAAACAACAGGAAGTATCCCAAACTAAAGGAGGTTGACGATGTTCTTGGTGGGGCTGCAGCATGGGAAAATGTGGATTCTACCCCAGGTAAGCATTAAGTCCTCATTATGACACTCTTCACAAGATAGATTATAAAGTTTATAGATATATATAGATTATAAAGCAGCCCAGCAGCCAACTATTTTTTAACTTTACCTTATACTGTACTGTACTGTACTGACCTGTGTGCCTATACCTGCCCTGTGTGCTTTACTGTACTGTCGGTGCTGTGTTGCTGCTGGAACCTCAATTTCCCTGAAGGAACCCTCCCAAGGGATTAATAAAGTTCTATCTAATCTAATCTAATCTCAACATAAATAAGTTCATTCGTTTGTGGCAAGCAGAAGAGTGTCACTTCCTCACTGCCTGTCGCAGGTCAAAGCTACATGTTAAGCGGTTAAATTAAGAGTCGCAACATCACGCGTAAAATCCTTACGTTGCCAGGGCAACACTTCATATATATTTACTTGTGGTTGCAGAAAAATGTCCCAAGTGTGAGCATCCCCGAGCATACTTCATGCAGATCCAGACCAGATCAGCAGATGAACCCATGACAACGTTCTACAAATGCTGCAACGCCCAGTGCGGACATCGATGGAGAGATTGATACTTTTGCATGTTCAAGATTTTCAGAAAAGTATACAATTGCCCCACCAGTTTATCCATAACTAATTTTCTTGAGTCTATTTCTTAGTATGAATCTTTAGTAGTTTTTGAAATGATCTAAGTGGTTTGCACATTGTGCACTTAACCTCTTCAGTGTGTAGGTCTAACTTAATAAACTTTATTTTTTTTAGTTTTGCCTTCGAGATATTTATTGTAACTTTAAGATTGTTATTTATCAATGCAATGATTTCAGTTCCTGGATAACCTAATCATAGATCGTTTTCAAAATGGTAATAAAAATCACTTTCAAAGATAAGTCATCATGTTCTGATTTTTATTGATAAAATAGTACCTGTATGCAACAGTCAAACATATCTTGATTTACATAAACATACCAGACATTTAGAGAGCAATGCAGATCAGCGCTATCCACAACAATGGCATACAGTATTTTGTATTAACAGTTCAATGCAATCCTTCAACTCAAAGTTGCTGGTTTTCCTGCACATCTATCCTTAAGTCACATGTTTTGTGAAAGATTCAAAAGCACACCAAGTCAGGGACAAGCCAGTGAGAAGTATTCATTAAAATGTATGGTTCATGCAGACATACTCTGCATGTAAGGAGTAATGGGCAGTGGCTGATGGGCATGCCATGGTAGATCATACTGAATGTTATGGTGTCAGTTAGTATCTTGTAGATGGAATCAAAATGTATTCTTGCAAGATGACACAATTTTTACTTGAAGCCTATCCCTAGCAAATAGTTAATTTGATTTTTATAGTTATTACAGTATTGCAGTCAAGACATACAGCAATGTACCTGAATTTGCACTTGATGTCATCTAACATGCATCTGAGCAATCAAATGAATGACATTAGGGTTACAGGCCTACATAGTGTTGTGTTATGATGGTTCCACCGATGGGGGTGATCATCATACATTTCCATATACTAAACTACCTACCTGTTCACCCAGGATCCAAAGAATCATCAGTCAGCACCAATGTTGGTGAAAGTATTATGTACTGCAGCCCTGACACACAGGTCCTCTCAGCATACGAGACATGGCCAGAGCAGGACGACACAATATTACTGGGATGCCATACAGTGTTTCTATCAAAGATAATCAAACACTCCAGCAGATCAGATGTACTGTGTCTGCCAGCTCTGCTGTCTTTCCACTCCACTCTGAACAAATCTCTGTAAACCAAGTGGGTTTCACTCTTGATCCATCAACTCACAAACCACAGGTTCTACTAGTCAACATGCTATGCAGGCATTGCTACTAAACAGATGCCCAAAGTCTTTTTTATTTTTTAAGAGATGCAGCAAACCATTTGGTTTTTTCTTATCAACTCAGATCTATCTCAAACATAAATTACATTGTGACAATGATTTCATAAATGCATGAAATGTGAATTTAAACCAAAAGCACAAAGTTGCTTTATTATCAAAATTAAGTACATTTGCAATGGAAAATGTATTGATGTGTAACAGCTTTTCCTGAAATCAAACATTTATAATGACCAAAGTCCATAAACTCATACATTTTTAAATTGTAGCATAATAATTGTTAGCAAGCAAATAAATCAGTTTATTAAGATGGAAATAAATGGTTATTTAATTTACTGACATTCAAAAGGAAAGACTAGGTCGATTAGAACATAAATAGACATGGACAAAAATCTTCATAGTTCTCAAAAGTAACATGTTAAAATAATGGATAAAATATTTAGAATAAATAAAAAAACAAATATACTGACCCTGCAAATGTTGACTTCATTAAACTTGCTTTTCAGCAAAGGTTCACAGATGACTTCAACTAAATAAAGTGACCATTTTCACAGCTTTCCTCAAGCGAGGCTTCCCATCTAACTGTTTTAGTGCATAATATTCCATGCCTTTTCTTAACCTTTGACCTTTCCATGCAGCAGAAGATGCACCTGTGTGTCCGCCCTACCCTTCTGTGGATGTTTTGGTGCCTTTGATCTCCTTCAGTCCATTGTGAGTTTTGTACAATATATGTTTCTACATAAATGTTTAGTGCCGAGCGGTATATACAGTAATGAGGATGTGAACTAATGATAGAACTGCACCTACTATTAAGGAGGGCTAAATTAACTACACAACACTGAACAAAATAGAGAACAATGCCTGTCACTACCAGCAGGAGGAGCTGTTAATTTCTCTGTGCATATACATGTCTGTAGCGTACAGCTGTCGGTGGTTAGCATATACGCTTGTATGTGTAAATGTAACCCTTACAGTAAGGGCAGGTGTGTGTCACATCCTTAAGGTCATCAATCAGACAGGGAATCAGGCAGCAGCCGAGATCACACCTGGAGTTGAGGAACAAAGAGAGAACTTGCAAATACAGAGAGAGAGAGATCGCAAATACAAAACCTGGTGATGAACTTTGATTGGATTGCTATTTATTTCAGTCCAATAAAATCAGAGTAAAAAAAAAAAAGCCTATCTTAAAAAACAAAACAACAAACATAAAAGAACCCTCCAAAGTCCATGTGATAATATTTTGTTGAAGATTCTGTCCTGGCACTTGTAAATGCCCATAAGGGCTTGGAAGCTTTTAAATCAGATATTTAAAGACCAAAACACAAGTGACAGAGGCCATGGTATGGCCACATTTAGTAAAAACAACACAAAACTATAAGATCCACTACAGTAAAGGGTTTTGGTTGTGGCATGGAATCAGTTGTATTAACCCTTGGATGGCTAGATATGCTCTAATCACTTCCATCGTGAGACTGCATTACTTTCTTGACAGAAGTGGTTCTTCAAGGGTAATATGTGGCTCAGGAGGTAAAGCAGGACGTCTAGTAATCTGAGGATTTTGATCCCTGGCTCCTCCTGGTAGCACATCTAAGTGTCACTGAGCAAGACCCTGAACCCCTAACTGCTCTCCATGAGCACGCTTGCACCTCGCAACGCCACCATCAGTGTGAGGTATGAAGAGTCAAAGTGCTTTGAGTGGTCGGTAGACTAGACAAGCACTATATAAATGCAGTCCATGTAACATTTATCTAACCAAATATAGGGCTCCATGTCCTCAGGTCATAAATGTCCTATTGTAAATATTCCACTATCAACTAGAGTGAGTCATTCAATTCCATGTAGTCCTAAACCCACTATACAAACATTAATGAAAGTACAGTACTCTTTACAAAGTCCCTGAGGTGTTATAATATTTACATATTATTAACAAGTTATCCCCAATTCAGATTTTATCACTTGTGTACATTACATTCTGTACTGATGACTTGGAAGATATATTTTCTATGTATACTGGCCTACCTGCTTTGTTGCAGTTCATCTCAAGTTGTTTGAACAAAGTATTCTTCATTATTTCATCACTGATTAATTTCCGTCATGTTATCTTTGCTGCGGTAGTAGCCTGCCAACACTATGACCAACTAATTGTTTCCTTCATAAAGTCGTTAGCAATGAGGCTAACATCAAACAGCTACTGTAACATTAACTCACAGCAGGTCACTGTCCTACCACATCTCTTCTAGCCATGACCAGTACAATCAAAACCTGGGGTTCCTTCACAACACCAACCGCTCTATTCCACATAGAATATTTTGCTTTTTTTACATTTTAGATGGTGCAAAGAAAAACATGTTCAATAAAGATACAATTAAAAATCTGATTTTGTTTGAACAGTCAGTTATTACAGATTCGTCTTTGAGCACTTGAAAAGCGCTATTTTAATTTAATTTAATTTAATTTAGTTTAATTTATTATTATTATTATCTATTTTTACAGGCAGTTTCAGATTAGCTCAGTTCAGGAATTACAACTGGACTTGATTTTGAGTATCACCACTCACCAAACAACTTAAACTCGCCCAGCAAAACAGATCTGCAGCATTTGAATTGACATACTCTGACCTCATCTTAGGGTTGCATCATTTGAATTAAGGGTGTTGGTTCTATAAATAAATTCAAATTTCGGCCCAGTATTGCACCTGGTTTGCATTTGAGAACTTATTCTTCAAATGTATGCAAGAAATAACCCTTCAACTAAGCTACATGTATTTGAATAACTATATAAAACACATTACTGTCTATTATCTTGAGTCACGGAACGTCTCAAAACAAATTCATGAGAATAAAATAAAATAGGAGCTTTAAAACTTTAAGGACAGGCAGAAACCGGACCTGTTGACGTTACTACCCAAGCTTCTCTAACAGCCCAGTGTTACAGAGCTCCAAGCTGCTCTAACAGTCCATTGTTACAGAGCTCCAAGCTTCTCTAACAGCCCATTGTTACAGAGCTCCAAGCTGCTCTAACAGCCCATTGTTACAGAGCTCCAAGCTTCTCTAACAGCCCATTGTTACAGAGCTCCAAGCTGCTCTAACAGCCCATTGTTACAGAGCTCCAAGCTGCTCTAACAGCCCATTGTTACAGAGCTCCAAGCTTCTCTAACAGCCCATTGTTACAGAGCTCCAAGCTGCTCTAACAGCCCATTGTTACAGAGCTCCAAGCTGCTCTAACAGCCCATTGTTACAGAGCTCCAAGCTGCTCTAACAGCCCATTGTTATAGAGCTCCAAGCTGCTCTAACAGCCCATTGTTACAGAGCTACTGGCAGTGACAGAAGTCTATGTTGGGGTTTGTTTTGTTTTGAATATAGACGGTTTCAACTTGACAACAATAATAAAGCTTGCATTCCCAAACTGACTGCAATAGACTTCCAGTCAATTGTTAAAATAGGGCTGAAGTAACCACTTGTCTGTGGAAAAGTATGCACTTGCACCATGCACTTGCACCAAGTATGCACTTGCACCATGATTCTGAAAATAAGGGTGTTTTACAGCCTTCCTTAGAAGATGTTATTAAGAGAAAACATTAGCCTGTATGTGGCGTTATGTTTGTGTTATTAACGCAAGTAATGACTTCTTAAGAACCTAATGAAATGATCAGTTTCCCATGATACAATATAGTTATATAATAATGCATGAGAAAAACAAAAGACTTGATACTTTCTAGCATAAACAACCGGTCAACAACTAGCATCACAGGGATCCACTTCAAATTCTCAGCTTAGATTGATACCCTGTAATGGCAGGTTTGATCCCCCACAGGGATAAATAAAGCCTATCTTATCTTATCTTGAGGGGGAAAGACTGCATTGTATTTTCACAATATTTATTTGAACTAGCAGTAGGAGGATAAGCCAATTTTACTCTACCAGAGTGCTGTTGGAAAGGCTAGTGAAAGGCTAGTATGTTTTTCTTTTAGAAACATAAACATATTTGAAAATGTGTTTGTATATGACGTGGGAACATCCAACAACATATATTTAATATATATTAAATATATATTATACTGCTGTATTTAAAACTAGGAAGACAAGACAGGTGTCGTCACAGCTGTAACCTAGCAAAGCATCAAACATCCCACTGAAAGTCTATACAAGCAAATATGCACTTATGTACACTTGCACATCTCAAGGGAACATAACCACTCATGTAGACAGGAAAAGAGAAGTCTGCAATACTACAATACAAATTATAATATAAGTCAATAGGTGAATGGCGTAGTCATTTTATCTTGAAGCCGTGCAGTAGGATTAGGATACAGATGCTCAAATCCAACTCATTTTGATTAAGCCTGCGATTTCACAGGTTTAGGTAACAGTTTAGACTAAACATGAAACCCTTTTATTGTGTAACCTTGTTTCTATCACTTCCGTTTGTCTTGATTGTGAAGCACTTTGTAAATGTTTGTTTTAGACAACTGCTATACATGGAAAAAGTTATTCAAGTTATCAACTCACTCACCCCACAAAGAAGCAGAAGAGGCAGAAGAGTGTGTTCATGAGGCCAACATCGTGGGAGATGCGGGTGATAATGGCCTGCTGGCAGTGTGGACACACAGTCTGCACCGGTGAAGACTGAAACATCTCCCCCTGTAGAACAGTCACGGTGGTGGCCGTCCCCGGGGGCGCCAAGACCGTAGCCGTGTGGCCTCCCATATGGCTAAAGTGACTGGGACCGGGGCCCAACTGTCCTGGCACGGGGTGAACAAAGTGACCAGGTGGTGGGGCATAGAAGCCACCTACAGAGAAACAAAGAATTAGTTGTAGTAGGATACAACAGGCATGATGTATCGGAATGAATGTGTCAACTATACAAAAAAAAGCTGCTATTCATCAGATTTCATGTGTCTGCGCAACGCATCCGGTACCTTGTGGTGGCATGGGCATGGGCATGGGCCCTTCCCCAGGGACATGTGGGGGTAGGAAGCCTGGCTGTGAGGCCTCATAAGGTGGAGGACCATAGTCTGGAGGCAAGGGCATTCCCTGCGGAGGGCCTGATGTTACTGGACCTGGTTTCGGAGGACAACGCATAAAAACATGCCGCTGAATTCAGATCCTTCCAGACTCGAGTCTCATAGGGAATAAATGCATGTTGTTTGTATCATTGATTGAGGTCAGGCACAAACACACACATTGACCTACTGTTGCTAATTTTATTTGTGCTATTTGTGGCTTTTGTGTGCTTTTTCGCTGTTCTATGCAACCAGTTACAGTGAAACCAGAGAGAGACTGTAACAAAGTATTATTCGACATGAATGGAATTTAAAGCAGCCACTTAAAGATAGAAATATAAACCATCTTAGCTGCTAGTAAAACCTTTGGAATTATATTCAAACACAGTCACGCTGTTAAGAACCACACTGTTTGCAACAGATATCCAGGGCTTGATAATACTCCATTCTTCAATTCAACTTGCTTGGACTTGCGTTAGTGAATCAGAAATCACGTCACAGATACTCAGACCTTCACCTGAGACTCATATGAGACTTTTAGAGGCGTGTCCTGGGACTTCATAATACTGGATTTCAGGACCAATTATACATTTTGTGCCGTGAAATATGTTTCTCCAAGAGTAACAGACACAAAAAGATTCCACAAATCTTGCAGTTCAAGTACAAACTGTACGAAAACAATATGGAGTGTGGAGATGAACTAAAGCAATCATGTTGTTTTGAAAATGCATGTATTAAACATATTAGGCCTGAGCTGCATTTTCTGTTGGGATTTAGGTCAACAGCAAAATCCAAGGCTAATATAAGCCAATAATATTAGCGCACCAATATATCTCCCAGGCCCAACAACATTCCTAGTGAATGTCCCCGAGCCATAAAGCTAAACAGCCTTTTTACTGACTGTTTTCAACTTGAAATTTAATTACAACAGAGGTCAGCTTTCTATTTTAACATTTCCAAAAAGCCTGCACACACAGTTGAAGATACTTCCAAAATGTTTTTACCAGAAACAACAGGTTGCCCGTTCTTCTCCTCGATGAGCGGGGCGCTCGGGCCTCCAGGGTAAGGAGGAGGTGGGTCACTGGACATGCTGGCTGGATCTCTGGATGGGGGGCGGGGCTAGAGATGGAGCTCCACTCACAACTGTGCTGCAGTCGCCCTGAGAAGAACACATATACAGTATTATTATTATTATTATTATTATACAGTACAAGTCTCACACATGGCTGCTCCTTCCAAGTCACAAAATGTTCCAGCAACATTCAATCAGGTTTATGAGGCACTTGCTTTCAGTAGCTTTATGACCTATGACAAAAACTTGTTTGCAAAAATGGTGTTGTACCACACACACATGTACACACACAGACATGGAAACTGAAACATGTATAAAGGTTTACCTGGTGATGACAAGGCAACAGAAAAGATTCCACCGAGCCAAAAGTGTAATAATCTGTAATACAGTAAAAACAAACACAAATTAGTTAAGATAGATAAACGTACCCCATAGCCCTAAGTAAATGGGCAACATTAAAATTAAATACAGACATATTTCATGGGCTCAATCAAGAATAAGATTGTTCTTGTGACTGTTAAATTACATTTTAGACTTTTAGTTGTCATTCTTGACTAAAGAGACAATGATTACAACAGCAGAACAAGGTGTCATCTGTAATATATTAAAATCAAACAAAAAGCGGAATTACCACATTGTATCCTAAGTTATAATATAATGGTCTGAAAGCTTCCCCTCTCTCTCTGTGAAGCTGTGTCTCTCTACCTTTTGCTCTTTGTTTTGCTTCGACAGCCTGCACAAGCTGCTTCGTCTTTTAGTTTGTTAGTGCAGTTCACCTCACCAACACTAGAGGTCAGTAATGTGTCAATCTTACAGATTTCTACACCTTTAAACTCCTAGATCGCAATATTGCATGCAACCAACAGTTGGGAGCAAAAAAGTCAAAGCCACAGCACAGAGCCGTCTGTTTGAGCCACAGATCAGATTTACTCTCCAGTTCTACTCAAGGAAATCCTATCTTAACGTACAACTGGTAAAGGATAAACAATATGTATCTCCTACTAAACACCGTTATCAATCCCACTATAACTACTGTTATATAGACACTATTCTATATGTACCTGCTACTAAACACCGTTATCAATCCCACTATAACTACTGTTATATAGACACTATTCTATATGTACCTGCTACTAAACACCGTTATCAATCCCACTATAACTACTGTTATATAGACACTATTCTATATGTACCTGCTACTAAACACCGTTATCAATCCCACTATAACTACTGTTATATAGACACTATTCTATATGTACCTGCTACTAAACACCGTTATCAATCCCACTATAACTACTGTTATATAGACACTATTCTATATGTACCTGCTACTAAACACCGTTATCAATCCCACTATAACTACTGTTATATAGACACTATTCTATATGTACCTGCTACTAAACACCGTTATCAATCCCACTATAACTACTGTTATATAGACACTATTCTATATGTACCTGCTACTAAACACCGTTATCAATCCCACTATAACTACTGTTATATAGACACTATTCTGTACCTGCTACTAAACACCGTTATCAATCCCACTATAACTACTGTTATATAGACACTATTCTATATGTACCTGCTACTAAACACTGTTATCAATCCCACTATATCTACTGTTATATAGACATTATTCTACAGTGAATCCACCAGTTAGATAACTTAGCTAGCTAGCTTTAGCTGACGTTTTCTATTTACACAGATGATCCTGCTCAACGCTACCTTCAGTTACTTACGTAATGAAGGCGAGTCTTAGCTAACATACATGATAAACTGTTGACTAAGACTATGGACGGATAATGTTTACTAAACTAGTAACAGAAAGAAGCTAGTTAACGTTGAATCCTGTTCTGAGCCTTATGTTAGCAAGTCACCATCATCTGATGTAACATTACACCAGTTAACCAGGTCGTGTTTAGCGCTCAGCCTGTTACACTAAATACACTGAACACACTAAACACACAGGAACGTCTGCTGACTGACTCGTCAACAAGCTGTTAGCTTGTTAGCCTGTTAGCTTGTTAGCCTGTTAGCCTGTAACTCGCAATGGAATAAACTAACGTCAACAAACGTCTGTGCTGGTCTCATGTTATTTATATAATCCCGGTTAGATGTTGTCTTTATATCATACTACCTCGCGTCATGATGTTTTAAAGGTGAATTTACCTGGTTTTAGATGACAGGTAACCAGACTGGTCGACTCTAAAGTTGGTTGACGTTAGCTGCTCGGTGTTTCTGGGTTGCCAGGTCCTGCTAAAGTTTTAAAGCCAAAGACTGTTGTTAAGCTGCTGCTTTGATTTTTTTCACTCGCGACTCTGTTTTCAAAATAGCCCAATTTAGCGTGAAAACCGCGGAGCTGGCAACCCTGCTGGCACGAGTCAACATACGCGGAAAGGGGGTTTCAGCACTACGTCATAGGGGGGTTTCAGCACTACGTCATAGTGGGTTTCAGCACTACGTCATAGTGGGGTTTCAGCACTACGTCATAGTGGGTTTCAGCACTACGTCATAGTGGGTTTCAGCACTACGTCATAGCATCCTACTCAAATCACTGTCAGGTTATGAATTCAGCCCAATAAAAAACGACTTAACTTGTATTTATTATAACTGAAGGAATATTCAGTTTGAAAGTTGGCCATTGTGCTCAGGTCAGTGAGTGCTTGAGCCTGATATAACAATATCTATGTAAAACTAGGGTTGCATTCAACAGTTTAAATTATATTATTTCTGATCTTATTTCGGGTTTCTGTACGTCACGGGTTCCAAAGAGTTAATCCTACATAAGACACAAGAATCTCTCATCCACGGACACTGATGAAGGCAGGAGGGAAAACATTTGTCCTTCACAAATCTATTAAATATAATTTAAAATTTAATCGCAGTCGAGTATGACCCGGTTTGAAAGAATATCCCCACATACAGTATATTAGTATCCATGTAATTATTTCCTGTTTTCCTTTGTAGCCAGTCAGTGTCATGTCCATACGAACTGATAAGGGAGTGTAAATACGTTGAAGTGGTAGAAGTACACAAATATTTCACTTGATATTCTGTCTTAAAATGTCTTCATTCAAAATCCAATTTGGCCTCTCGAATAAATGCATAGGCATATGAGGATCCTCCAGAGTTCACAATTAATATAGCTTTTAAAACTGTATTTAAACACAGAACTTGAGTAAAATGCAGTTATCTCTGTACACTCGATGAGTGGTCAGTTTAACGGGTCAGACATCAGGGATCAACCACCAGTGTGACACATTCACAATTGGGTAAAAAAGAAAGAGTTAGTCAACACAGTTGTTCTATCACAGCTGTAAATACAAGTATGTCACCAAATTGACATCCAAGTTTTACTAAAATAATGTTGTACCTTCCTTTGTGCCTTCAGTGCAGCCTCACTCACTGGCAAACAAACTACTTTAGATGGATGGAAGACCTTATCCTCCGGGGATCCTCCGTTCCTCCCTGACAGACACAGAGTATATGGTTTGCAGCTCCACCAGTCTTTTCCATTGGAGCACTGCTGTGTTCCTTTATCTCTCCTGTTCCTCCTAATTTAATCAATCCTCATCTTCTCTTTGGATTGGGTTTGGATATTTGAATATGAAAAACAAAAACCAACTCAACAGTATCATGAATGTGGCAAGCAAATTCATTGTGTCTCAGCTGACCACCCTCATTGTTTGTATGAAACAGGTCCTAAACAAAAAGCCCAATGTAGGATTGACCCCCCTGCTTTTGTGGGGAGATTTTGAGTATTTTCCCTTATAATTCACAAGTCATCATTTCTGGCAAATACAGGCTAAATGAATCACAAGTTCTCATTTTTATATAATAATATGTAGTCCTTACTGTTTACATTGTTTCCTGTTAGCATGTCTAACGTTATGTACCATGTCTCCTTCTGTGCTTGGATGAATGAATGTCTCTACTGTGCCTATGAGTGGGTTTCCTTCTCTTCCTCCCTAGGGAGGTGTGCCTGTGTACCATGGCTTCAAGGCGATTGTTGGGGCAATGAGTGGGACTGTACCGGCTTGGCTGCGCTGACGTCCTGGAGACTGCTGTGATGTTGGCCTGGCCGGAGATTCTCACTTCCTTAGTCTTTTATTACTGCCCCATTAGTCCAATTGTATATTTGTTACCATTCCATTTGTAACTTGAAACGTGTAGCCTAACTTGATTC
Source organism: Polymixia japonica (assembly GCA_900302305.1). Classification (NCBI taxonomy): domain Eukaryota; kingdom Metazoa; phylum Chordata; class Actinopteri; order Polymixiiformes; family Polymixiidae; genus Polymixia; species Polymixia japonica. Next base: position 17,508 of record OMKK01065562.1, read on the forward strand.
CAAACTGCACACTTGGCACCTATTGCACACCTGACCATCCTGGAAGGGGATCCCACCATCCCAAGATTTTTTCAATTTTTTTCCTAAACAAGGTTTTTTGTGGAGGTTTTTTCTTGTCCAATTGAGGGTTACGGTCAGGAGGTGTTGTTTAATTATTGGTAATTGTGGGCTTATAAAGCCCTTTGAGATGGTAATGTGATTATGGGCTATATAAATAAACTTGACTTGACCTGACTTAATGTGTCATGTTTCTGCATTTTATGTATTTCTTATTATACGGGTGCTGCCACCAATTAACCACAAAATGCATTATTATTTCCCCAAAATAACCCTTGGTATTTTGTAGTCATCTCATTTTTGTCTTTTTCAGTTTGTCTCCATGGGGCTTTGACTCAGTTATATCACAGAAAAATGTTGACCTCTGAGATGCTTGACATTTCCAGTGGGAATATGATTAAAAATGTGAAATAAATGCATTGAATTAATCACGACAGTGATTTATATAATTGTTTCCTCTATTAAAATAAGTACTTGTGTTCTGCTAAAGACGAATTTGGGTTTTTAGAATGTATTGCAATCAACCCAATTATAGGTTATAGTTAGAACGTAGTCTGCTGCTCTCCATACTATGCAGATATTTTGCATGGGAAATTTCTCGGGTAAACACAATCAGCAGGGGCGCCAGGCAGGCGTCACTTCCCCCTTTATCGAGGATAGTGGGATATATTCGCTTGGCTATACAGCTATTTGGTTTTGCTCGGTGTTTTTTAAGCACTAATATATTTAATTAGTTTGGTCTTATTATATATTATATATATTATACCAGAGCGATCGTCACGGTTGCTCGGAATGCTTAATAATGCGGTAACACCGCATACAGAAAGCTCCGCAGGGCTCTGTGCACCTCGACCGGGCGGCGCGCTGCAACAGAACGAACGGCCCGAATCTCTAGCAAGGCTCAGGACAGCCAATCAGCAAGGCTCAGGACAGCCAATCAGGTTCCGTCGTACATTATCCTGCAAAACAACAGCTCCTCTCGTTACGTTTCCTGTTAGCATCTGTTAGCATCTATCTGATGTCAACGTTGAACGTGTAAAATGTTTGTTTAGCCATAACTTTAGTTTCTGTCGATATTATCATTATCTTTGTATTTGTGTGTATTGTAGATAGTGCCAACGAGAGCGGCACGGTCTGTAATTATTGAGCTGACGCGTTAATGTTGTTAGCTGAAAGCTAGCTAACTGTAGCTAACTAGCTAACGTTGATCTAGCTCATTAGAGAAGATGGGGTCTATTCTGAGTCGCAGGATCGCTGGTGTTGAGGATATTGATATCCAGGCCAACTCGGCCTACAGATTTCCACCTAAATCTGGTGAGTTCTCATCAATCCACGTCTCTTTAAAACACAGCAGGGTTATAACATGCTGCTATAAACACAGTGAGATGAGCTAGAAACACAAACACTAGTAGATGACATAATGTAGGTTTAATGTATCCACTCAGGACATGATTGATTTAACTCATCACTAGTTCATTGTTAATATTAATTAAAAACATCCCCGTTATGTAGCCAGACTGTCATTACATTACATTACATTGCATTACATTGGGCACAATACTACAACTGCTGCTGTCATAGTTTTTGCCGAGAGATTTTTGGACCTACGTTGTTTATTTCAAAATTGTTTTACTTTGTGTATGTATGCTTAACTTGTACCACACACCTACCTACCCATTTGATAATATCAGAGAAATTGCAGTATACTGTCCGCTTGGCACCTTATAACCATCACACGTTAGATTCTAGTGGAAATGTTGTGTCCAGGTTTATTGAAAAAGTAATGTCACCAAATGAGCAAACTAAGCTCCTATCAAGGGAAGGCTAACATGACCTACAGGTCAAGAAATGCTTTTTATCAAACAAATTAAATTCTTTATGTACAAATGTACATTGAGGATGTCAAAAGTGTTAGAAAGATGGAGATAAATAAAGATAAAGACTAGACGTCTTATTCACTTAACAAGTCATTTTGTGGTCGAAGTGTGCAATGACTAAATCTGCAACCCATAAACATCACAAGATATTTCATTGTCAGGTATTCTTCCAGATAGTGATATAACCGCTTGCATTTTAGTGTAACCTTATCAATTGAATTGAGCTGCAGATTAGGCCTAAACAAAGAACTGGTCTAAACAACAGCCTTGAATTATCATGGTTCTAGATAGGCTTGACTGAGTTTATAGGGAGGAATAACCATGCTGGTTTTGAAGCTGTGTAATGGGAGTGATGGTGTGAGTATAGTTCAGGTCTTCTGGAGGCCACTGCATCAAGCTGATCTTATCTTAGTCTCTACAAAAACCTCTGGCACTCTCAAATGGGAGGACAAAATACAAATGTGTAAAGCTCATAAAGATTGTTTACACACCATGTTGTAACCTGCTAACAACCTTTATAGGCCTACAATTTCATTTATCCAAAACGATAAAACACTAAACCTGAAGAACATAAAGATGTATTACTGTCTAAATACCTTTGAAATCACTGGATGTCATTTCAGTCATTTGACTCAATACAAGGTTGCTTTTCAGTTTGTTTTGTTTCAGTACATGTTGTCTTCAGCGCCTTTTATTCTTTAATCATTATTTTATTGCCCCTAGGGAATTATTTTGCGAGCCACTTTTTCATGGGAGGAGAGAAATTTGACACACCACATCCAGAGGGATACCTTTTTGGAGAAAATATGGACCTCAACTTTCTTGGAAACAGGCCTGTGCAGGTGAAAACATTTGTTTCATATTATGATCTGAGAACCAGTGTAATCATCTGAGAATTAACTCATCTATATTTTCTTTTTGTGCCATATTGTAAGTGTCTAAATATCAGCAATTGATGAATACAAATATAAGAATCATTTCAAAGTAAATCAAGTTATTGTTGTTTTATTTCTCAGTTCCCGTATGTTACTCCTGCACCTCATGAGCCTGTGAAAACCCTCAGGAGTCTGGTCAACATCAGGAAGGATTCTTTGCGCTTGGTCAGGTAAGGACACAGATTCTGATTCTGGATGATGGAGAAATCACCCAGATATTTTATAAAATAGGGTTTCCATTGCGGTATTGATTGATGTAATGATTATGATGATCAAATCCATTGCTCACCAGGTACAAAGACGACTCTGACACACCAACAGAGGAGGGTGGGAAGCCCAAGGTTCTCTATGGTGTGGAGTTCACTTTTGACGCAGATGCTCGGGTGGCCATCACCCTGTACTGCCAAGCTTTTGAGGAATTCTCCAATGGGATGGCAGTGTAAGAATCTCATTCACAAAACCCTTTATTCAGTCTATCTAATCAGATGTATAGTTTATTTATTGCATATCTGATGAATCCACCCATTTGTAAAAGTGACACTGACCTCTAATCCTAATCAAATTTACTTACATTTTTTTATTATTAAATTATTACATTTATTGTTGATGTGCCAGTCTTTCAGTGGCTTAAATACATTCTGAAAGCCCATCTTAATAAAATGGGGATCACTTGTTAAAAGGCCTATACTGTCATTTTACTAGAGAACACTGAGCCAAAGATATCAGTGTATCTCATAAGTAGTTTTCTACCACTATTGAGATCCAAAGACTAGACATGATGTGGCAGGTCCTTAGACATTGCCAGTCGCCATGGATACACAGGATAAGGCTGAAAATCATAGTTCATGCTGAAGTAATTGTGTCATCTTTAATGCTTTTTCTTTAACAAAAAAATGAATTGTTAACAGGAAAGCTCAATTTCCAAAAAGAGGAAATTGTCCACGTCCTGTCGCTGCCATCCCACAATGAAACATATCCACATGTCGAGCTCTGCTCTTGCCCTTGTGGGATTGGCTGAAATGACAATCCAGCAGTCTACCGTCTCTACACACGTTAACCATTGTCTTGTCTGACCTGGGCAGGTACAACCCCAAGGGCCCAACGCTGCTCTCTGAAACTGTGCACTATAAGCGAGGTGTGAGCCAACAGTTCTCCATGCCGTCTTTCAAAATTGATTTCAGTGATTGGAAAGAGGAAGATGTAAGTATCTGTCTAGCGCCTGGTGTGATGAGGCTGACGTCTCACAGAAACACGTTGTCACCTTAGATGTCGGTGTACGTGTGTATCTTCCATCATCACCATATTAACAGAACATTTCATAAAATACACACTGAGGAAACAGGACTTTGTTTTTAACTGTGCCCTACTGAATTAAAATATTAAAACAGTTGTATCTCTTTCACTTCTAGCTGAACTTTGACCTTGACCGAGGTGTTTTTCCGATGGTAATCCAAGCTGTGGTTGATGAAGGAGACGGTAAGTTTCCAGAATTGCATAACAATTTTCAATGGATATTATCTTTGTCACCTAGAGACCGACCAGAGTGTAAACATTAAAGCGTGCACTAATACTGCCATACTATGGTTGAACTGACACTTGGGTCAGTCATACTTACTTGTATGTACTCCCTCTGATACTGAAAGGCCTTTAGATGAAAACATCCACCCAATAACATGTCATGTATTAGTATTTAGTAATTACACTGTGTTTTGTTTTCTTGAAGACTGCCTGGGGCATGCTCATGTACTTCTGGCAGCCTTTGAGAAAGTAAGTATATCGCTGAACGAACAAACATTTTCATAGTATATATATATATATATATATATATATACTCAATCAAGCAGTTTGTATATGATATGAAGTAAAACAAGTGTTTTTGTATTTGCAGCATGTTGATGGCAGTTTCTCCGTCAAGCCTCTGAAGCAGAAGCAAATTGTAGGTTTATCTACATTTTACTTCTAAAATTGTGAATTCCTTCATTCGTTGTATTTGAACAGTAGATATTCTATTATCTCCGACCCCACGACCACCTTCTGTCTGCGAGACATGGCTCACACCCACCTAGAAAGGCCTATGTACAATTTACCCTGTTTAATTTAAACAAAATAATGCCTCCAACAATTATTACAAAGTTATCAAAAAGACAAAGAACAGGATACATTGTTACTTTTATGCTAAATGTATCTTATGTCTGTCGGCACAGCGTAGGGTAATAATCACAATAAATGGCTCTTTAGGCTACATTTTATTATGAACTTTTAAAATCCGTTACAGGCCCATTTTCAACAGCTTTGGTGTAACTCCTGCTCTGTCATGTTTGTCTGATTTGTCTGTGTTAGATTAGACGAGGCTCTATGGCCTTGATTTTACACAAGCTATTGTTTACAATTTTAATTTTCAGCATCCAAAATCTATCGTTGTAAGTAAATCCCATATCCTGTTTACACTGCAGGCCAGCAGGGATTAGGCAGAGCAACAGTGAGGTCCTTATTCACTAGCGTGGCCATTTGAGAAACACCAGATAGGTTACACAGCCATATTAAAATGAAATGAAAGTATTTTCATTGTACCTGTACACACTGAGTTGTGATGTGACCCCTGTAGCCTCCTCCAGCTATTCAAATAATCCCACATCACTGTAATATATGTGAAAGCCTGCAGGAGCGCTGCAGCAGATGCAGACCTACATTACATTGACCTCAAAGTATTTGCACAGAGGCTCTTTTTGATGTTTTGGTTCTGCTCTCGTGACTCTGAAGTCTCATAAGAAAAGAGCAGAACAAGATCGCTGTTAATTTCAATCTTTAACTTTCTATCCATGTTCTGTATTGTAACAGGTAGATCGTGTGAGCTACCTGCTGCAGGAGATCTATGGGATTGAAAACAAAAACAACCAAGAATCCAAGGTTTTCAGTGGAATAATGATCTTCTCTCATGTAATAATGCTCTGAATACTCAGCCGTGTTGAACCTGTGTAATATGTGGTTCATTGCTTGTGTTGTGTTCCTCCAGCCCTCGGATGACGAGAACAGCGACAACAGCAACGAGTGTGTTGTCTGTCTGTCTGACCTACGCGACACACTCATCCTTCCCTGCAGGCACCTCTGTCTCTGCAACTCCTGCGCTGATACCTTACGTTACCAGGCCAACAACTGTCCTATATGCAGACTGCGTAAGAGGAGGCCTTTCATTCATTTCCGTAGAATATTTCTACTGACTTCTTACCAGGTCAAAAATAAATATGCTAAAATGAAGTGTTAGTTATTGGGTAATAATGTGAGCCGGTCCTCCTCTGGTCCCCCAGCTTTCCGAGCCTTGCTGCAGATCAGAGCTGTGAGGAAAAAGCCCGGAGCTTTGTCTCCCGTGTCCTTCAGTCCTGTTTTGGCCCAGACGATGGACCATGATGAGCATTCAGTAGGTTCCACAAATATATTGCATTTATTAAGGGTCCTACATAGACATGCAAGGACACACAAGCACCACTACTGTCCCTGTGTCTCTCTCTGCAGAGCTCAGACTCAGTTCCTCCTGGGTTTGAACCCATCTCGCTGTTGGAGGCACTCAACGGCCTGCGGTCGGTGTCTCCTGCCATCCCATCTGCTCCCCTCTACGACGAAATCAACTTCTCGGGCGGCCTGGGAGGGGACAACAGACAGCTGGGCTCTCCAGAGCATGTAAGCGATGGCGGCCTGCAGAAAGGCAAAGTCAGCAAGTCTCCTGACAGGTAATCCCGTAACACGACGTAGAAGAGGGGCTTTCAGCGACTCTGGGTGTCAGTGAGTGTGATTGGATAGCTAGTTAAACATTTGGTGCAGCAGGGTGACCTATTGGTTTAGTGTCTTGTAACTGGAAGGTTTCAGTTTGGATACACCATGATCCTGGTCCTGACTCCCCCCCAGATCAACAGCATTCTTTCTTTTTTTTTAATCTACTAAGTGAAAGTGTGGTTGGAGAAGAAACAAAATATAAAATGTTAACAATCTCTCCAGGAGACATGATTTAGTTCACTTTATATGCCGTTTGCAATCGTGTTATTCTGATATTCCTTTAACAGCAGCAGTTTTTTACAGAATCGCTTCAGGATTTTACAGTGACTGACGTGTCTCTCTAAGTGGTTTAGGGCCAGACTTGTCTTCCTCTTCAAGTCTTCTTGGCGGCTGTGGCCTTTGGAGCCGTCATCATCTTCTCCTGCATCCAGCACAACACCGCAGATTAAATCAGCCCATCCACGGCTATCAATCTTGCTGGCGTCAACCTGCGGGGGAAATGATCGCTCAATTACAATGAAAGTCTGCCGACGTAGGTATCGGCAGTGAATTGCGTCACGTGTTCAGTGAACGGCCTGTGTCTGTTTCCCCCCCCCGCAGCACCTTGAGGTCTCCGTCGTCTCCCATCCAGGAGGAGGACGAGGAGAAGCTGTCCGAGATGTCCGATGCTCAGCCGCACACGCTGCTGTCCAGCAGTCCCGCCCCGACGGAGGTAAGACTCGCCGCCTCGTCATCTGACCTTTTGACCTGTGTCTTGTCTGTGAACCGCCGTGTTTAACGATCCACCCCCCGTCCCTCCTGGCTCCCCCAGGCCACAACGGCGGAGGACGCAGCAGACTCCTTGTCTCCGGGTGACGGTGAGTCCTCGCATTTTTCAAGTCCTTCAGTGTAATTAAGTAAACATCTGCTCCAGTCTGGAAGAATGATGGCAGGCGACTTGACACGACTTTCAGTGACATTTGCTCCCTCTGTTTTCCTGGGTGCTGCAGAGGATAGGCTACATTCTGGAGGGGAGATCCTACAGGACTGCAGCTCCGAACATAGCAGCCTGACCAAAACAGAGAGTGACCCAGCAGGTGACCTTTCCCTGCCAGGTGAGGAATTCTCGGGAAGGGCACAAGGGAAGGGGACAAGGGAGTGTACACTGTTTTTGTAACAGTGCCCATAGCAGTAGCCAGGAGGGTTTGTTGAGGGGTTAAGCTGTATGTACATCAGGCTGTACTCTCTGGGTCAGGGCTGGAAAGTGATATCACAATATTTTCGGAGCCAATAGTGATATTTGATACAAGACGATATCTTTATAGTTTTTCTATACCACATATCCACATATTGTCTTGCATGAATACATCCAGATACAGAATACACCACACATAAACTACAGGTGGGATGATGTTTAGTGTGGATTTTTAAGAGCAACAGTGTTGTAAAAAAAAAGTAGGCTAGATTATCTCGACATTCAATGTTTTCATATCGTCATTGAAATATATCTATCTATCTATCTATCTATATATATATATATATATATATATATATACTGTATGTATCGGAAAACTCAATATATTGCCCGGCTCTACTCTGGGTACAACTATGTTCTGGTCACCTGTTCCTGAGCAAAACATATTCATTCACAAAGTCTGCAGGCTGGACTGGTAAACACATACAACCTGGCTCTGCATCATGACATCTACTCTCTAGAGTATTACCACATGTAATACCTCTACCCTGGTATTATATATACATCATGACATCTACTCTCTAGAGTATTACCACATGTAATACCTCTACCCTGGTATTATATATACATCATGACATCTACTCTCTAGAGTATTACCACATGTAATACCTCTACCCTGGTATTATATATACATCATGACATCTACTCTCTAGAGTATTACCACATGTAATACCTCTACCCTGGTATTATATATACATCATGACATCTACTCTCTAGAGTATTACCACATGTAATACCTCTACCCTGGTATTATATATACATCATGACATCTTCTCTCTAGAGTATTACCACATGTAATACCTCTACCCTGGTATTATATATACATCATGACATCTACTCTCTAGAGTATTACCACATGTAATACCTCTACCCTGGTATTATATATACATCATGACATCTACTCTCTAGAGTATTACCACATGTAATACCTCTACCCTGGTATTATATATACATCATGACATCTACTCTCTAGTGTATTACCACATGTAATACCTCTACCCTGGTATTATATATACATCATGGCTGTTTTCTTATATTCTCGGAGGCTGTTATTCCTGCTCTCTACATCTAACCTGTGTGTTCTTGTGCTTCTCTGTTTTCTAACACTGTTCCTCT
>OMKK01065563.1:8589-19488 GCA_900302305.1 Polymixia japonica
TATATAGAGTGAGAGTGAGACACAATATATATATATATATATATATATATATATATATACATATATCAAAAGCATAGCAATCCAATATATGTGTATATATATGTTTTGGCAATAGGCACCCTTACCATGCTCCTATGCCATTAGGGTCTCGAACCACACGTTTGGCACACCGGATAGCTACGCTGACATCATTAGTCAAAAGCTCTGTGAGAAAAAGAGGAATTTTTTTTAAACGCTTGTCTGGAATTTAGAAATAAAATCAAAAACTACTGACTGACTGAGTCTGACATATGAAAAGTAAACTATGTTTATGTATTATTTTCAGGACTACACTGTGTCATGTGTAAATACAAATACAATATCAACAGAATCAAATGTAAGAGACTGCTGTGTGATAGCCGGGCACGAAGGCCTTGTTAACGTCAGTCCTGTTCCCTTCCCTTCCCCGTGTTACTGACCACTACATTGGATGCCACAGACGTTCTTGCCCCGAGGGGTGACGTTATCTTCACACCAGTAGCGGCTGTTAATCTGGAAGATGCCGTAGTCAGTGGAACCATCTGTGTTATGGTTGGTAGCCTGGGTGTTATAGCTCGATTCCCACCTGGTAAGGCACACCCCTTAGAGAACAAGGTAAGCTTTTAATAAACGAGCTTTAAAAGACGTGATACAAATACCGTCGAAGTCAGAGCTCATTCCTGTTTGAAAGGATTTCACTTCTAAAACCGGCTCCTCCTTTATGATTATTTTTTGTTAATTTGTGTAGCAGCCATTACAAACTGTATTAGAGAGGTTATGGGAAGGAGCAAATTTTAGAATATTGAATATTCTGAATGTTTAGCGCTTAGAATATCCTGTTCTATATTATAATATGAATATAAAAAATGAATATACGGGCACACACAGATACTAACTTCACACACCAAACAAGTCTCTGCGGTTTATTATACTTACAGTTGGCCAAGCTGTTGCCACGGTAGCCATCCATTCCGTTAGCCTTCAGAACCCTGGCCCAGTCACATCGGCTGAACACTTCAGCGTGGGCCACGGCCACAAGCAGGAAAAACACAAGACTTCTCATTCTGGATGTGTGGTTTGCAATAGAGTGCTTCTAAATTCTCTTTAGTCTTCTTTATATAGGCCATAAGTTAAATAGACTTTGGTGTGTCATTATATAATCTACCATTTGTTTTGAATGTTAGCCAACTTCAACAAACATGCTAACACAGTGGAGTTTTACATTGATAAGCCAGTATGCTTCAAGGTTTGTGCTTTAACTCTGCACAGGAGATTTGCTTATAGCATAGCATAGCATTGTTATAACTGTTATATTTGTGAACATCCATGAAGGATAGAACATTCTTAAGAATTTTTATTCAAAGGGGAAATAATTCATAATTTGCTTTTCTTTGAACTTTATTTATATTTTTATTTATTGGCAACCACCTGCAAAAACAATCTGACTATGCTTTATATAATAATATTACATTGTATCACAAAAACTATTAAAGTTAAAATGCAAAAGTAGCACTATGTCAGCAGTGTAGAATAGCAAGCACAGTCTCTACCAGGAAGGACATGTGGAGAGTGTTCTGTTTATTTGGCACCAAAACACACCACTGGTGCTCTATTCGGGCAAAAGTCAAACATTTTGTGTACAAAACAGTCTACAAAATAGCATTCTTGCCATATAACTGAGCGTACACGTGTACTACACGCCGCTAGCAATGCTAAAAAACCCAAAGTCCATTCACTTTCCACAGAGCTGGTGACCAAAAGAACCGACCCAGGCGGTCAGCACTGAAAGCTGCCCACAGCTGAACTTTTGGTAGACCTCGACCATAAACAGCTAGATTATTGCAATTTCCTGTTCCCAAACCAAAGTGATGTCAGTTATGTCAGCAAATGTTCTACCCATCTGGTATACTATATCTTTAATCTAAAAGACTACAGGAATAAAAACATGAAAAATTATATTTTTGTCTTTTGTTTTATTTTGGGTTGATGGCAGTGTGAAGTAATGTGACATTATGTGTGAGGATAGCAATATTTAGCTATTAGCCATACCTAGACCCCCAAGGTTGGATTTCTCTTTCTTATGGATTTGATCATCTGGGACCAAAACAAGAGATTAAAAAAATATTTTGCCAAAATCGTGCAGAGCATCTTTAAAGAAGGAATGAACTACTGCATGTTTAAAGCATGATGGAAGATGATGGAGATGGTGGCCAATGAGCAGTTAAAAAAGATACTGGGGCGGACTGTCCCAAAGACCTGCTTTAAAAGTGCAGTGGGGAGAAATCAAGGAATCTAGTATCTTAACAAATCTAATCAGTCTTAATCTGAATTTCCATGAATTCTTGACTTGAAAGCAGGGACAATTTACTTATGTACTGTACAAACCACAGAGACAGACTCTTTATCAATAAAGCATTTATTAAACCACTACAAAACACGCATACAGCAAACTATACTACTAACTAATGAACAAATTAATGATAATTAATATCAATAAAGAGATAGACAATGTAGGGATGATGACCACGGTATCACAGTGTAAAGCAGCAATAAATGATATCTTGGCAAGATGTATAGAGAATATAACAATGTGAATGACTCACCGGAACGTGATTTGAATTAACGCACTGTTAAGCAGCTGAAAGGTTATTGAGGGACTGGAAGTTGTAACATGAAATAGAGAGAGTAGACTTCTGTTTCAACGGGATGTAATTACTTCTGACCCGACTCTTCCTAGGCACTTATTAACTACCTTGCATTAACTCTTTCACAGAAAAACCATAAAGTCGTGTTAAAAGGTTGTAGGGGACAAGTCACTGTCGTTGGATATGGAGAATGATCTATTTGGAATTCGCAGAATTGTGGTTGCGGTCAGTTTGTGGCAGTTCTAACTTTGTTAACGTTTATCAACAAAGTTAAACATCCTGTAACAGGTAGTCAGAGGAGCGGCCAAGAGAGTTCAGGGGTGAAGTTACACTCTGACCATCTCTCTAGGGAGGACACATCTTGATCTCTTCATTAGAAATTGTGTCGCCTACATACATTGAATATGTTTAACGCACACATTTGCATTTCTCATATTTAAAGATTTCACCTTTTTAGTCGCAGAATGATACTATACAATGGCTTCATCAGGGACGGACTGGGATTAAAAACTGACCTGGGAGTTTCAACCAGACTGGCCCAACTCACCCTCACAGAAACAAAGCTATACAACGCAAACTTTGTAATGTGATTTTCTTTTCTTCTTTCTTGGCTGTCCAGCCTCTTCTGTTTTGAGCATCCATTCTTTGTGTTTAATGTATACATTCTATTTTACTGTGAATAATCAAAAACCACTGAGCAGGTAATGCAAGTAATTATAATCAATCAATTTAAACTCATAGTAATACATATAAACAGACAGGTACTTGCTCTACATGTAGTTGGATCAACAACAAAAAATATTAGTTTTAGTAATGAATCTCAAATATAAGATATATAGAAAACTACAATGTCTCTAGTCTACATTCATTACTGTAGGCAGTAAAACAATGTAGCCACATGTCGTTTTGATCAAAGCGATAAGCTGCATTGCAACGTTCCTTTCTGTGTACTAAAGTACTAAATTATATTATCACATTTTAAATCAATGCCACAAGTCCTACTAACAGTGAATGATCACTGATTAATCCTTTATTTACTCAAGGGAAGTTTGCTAAGCACACCTCTTTACACATTCACAGATTTACAACAGCTGCAGGCTTCTGTTGTTGACCATTGAGTTCATGGTTAGTGTCTTGGTAAAGACGTGCACATTCAACAACCGCATATGACGCAATGAAACACTCTTTTTTATGATCTTGATAAACAACAGGAGATCAAACACTATGGGTGTTACTTTTTCAAGAATAATACACATTATCAAGGTAAATATTATTCAGGGTTACTCAATTTCTTATCATGGGATTAAGTGTACTGTATCAGTTGGTCAACAGTGTTTTTAGTATAATCTTTATCTTTTGCTCACATTAGTGGACCTGGGTCACGACACTAAAGAAATCACACCAACTCTTGCACATCCTTTCCTTGACTTTCCACCACCTCCATCTACAGTATAGTTGAAGGACCACCAGTTTGTGAGTTGACAAAAGTGGATACTGTAGCCAGGGACGGGCAACAATATATCATAATGTATCTTGTTACAAATGACAAATACTTGTTCATTAAATGTATCAAAATAAATTACAAATAATTACTGGTGTCAAGAAATGTATTTCATTTAAACATATGAAATTGAAGGGAAATGTCCGGGCCCAGATGGGTTTCCGTTAGAATTTTTCTAAGAAGTTTTGGCCGGAGATCCACCTAAATCTTATGCCCGCTATTAACAATATTTTGAAAGGTGGTATTCCACCCTCTTGGAGATATGCTTTAGCCTTCTTAAAAAAGACAAAAGACTGTCCATCATACAGGCCTATCAGCCTACTCAATGAGGACTACAAAATAGTTGCAAAAGTACTGGCTTGTAGACCGTGCTTTCTAAAATTATAAACCCGGAACAGGCAGGATTTGTGAAATCGAGGTATGGCTCAGATCATGTTCATTGTGTCAGATTATATACTGCCCAAGTCACAAACCCAGCAGAAACTTTGGTATGATGAAAAAGCTGGGAAGAGAGAACTTAAATCTGGACCAACAGTTCTTGTGTTCCTGCCCACAACTTCTATTAAGTTGCTTACTAAATGGCAAAGTCCTTATGAGGTCATTAGGAAAGTGGGGTAAATTATGAGATTCACTGCCCTGATAGACAGAAAAGTCAGTCAGTCAGTCTATTAAAATAATTCAAAGAGCATCAGAAAAAGAAACAGTGCCCTCCTGTGGAAAAGAAAATGATGGTACACAAATTGAGGAAGATGATGAGTCCTGGTCATGTGGTCTTCATTTTGGAAAAAGATGGAACAATCTGCTTTTTAACTGATTTCAGAAATAAATATTTTCACTCAAAATATATATATTTTTTGCATATATTAAAATATGCAAGTATCAGGATTCTGTCAGGTGGTCTGTAAAAGTAAAAGGACACTGATTTTTTCTCTTGTTGAAAAACTACTTACAATACTACTTACTATTGACAATATTTCCATTCCCAAATGTCTGACTCTGTCTATCAGATAATGAGGGAAATTGGAAATGGTCTGAAAATTCATAGTACACAATGCCAGTCTTCAACACATTACAAAAAAAATTGCTGTAGTATAAAATAATTGAATAAGCTATTCTTGGTTTAGAAATTAGTGGATAGGGATAGAGTATAGTGTTTAAGGTATCTGCTGCTGTGATATTGAGTCTTGTTTGTAGGTAGCTTGTATGCAGATTGATATTAAAATTGCCATAATATTCCCTAAGGTACAGTATATATATATATATATATGTATATATAGTGTCTGTGTGATTGTTTGACCAGATCTAGGTAAAACATTACTTATATTAACCATTACCTATAGCTAGACGACTGACTTGAATTTTAATTGAATTTTAACAACTGCATTAACATGCGTATGTGAGAAATGTTACCTCAACACCACCTTTAATAATAATAATAATGAATCTCATGGTGCATGACTACCTGATTAAAAGACTTCAGACATAATGAATAGCATAGTGTTTTAATAGTAATGTTGAGTGAAGTTTAATAAAGTAAAGTAGTCAGTCACATTGAGGAGCATAATTAGGTAAATACAGAAGAACAATGCTCAAACTGAATAGTAAGATTTAAATAAGGATAAAATGCAGTTCAATAAAAGCCCATTAAAACTTGGTTAAAAATGAACAACAATCATTGTATTGTTTATTTATAACTTGTAAAGTTATTTTTTCAACCCAGTAAACCCACATAATATCACATAGAATCAGTAATCCGCCTGATAATACTGGCCAGTTTAACAGAACTTCATAGTCTTCTCCTCAGTCATTAATACACTTCGTAAACTGTGTAAACTGCAATATATAGTCCTCAAATTTTATAATGTAAAACATTTTCTCAGTCAGGACATAATGATATTCTGAGTTGCACCATATTCTTTACAATGCAGCTGAAAGTCACCAAACAGATACCATGAATTCTTCCATGTGCACGTTGCTGAAATGGATGAACAGAAACAGAACATTAAAAATGCAAGCTGTGGGGACAGTGTATCACAGGTAACTCCAGTCAATTATATCAACAACGCTGCTCTAAAAAAGGTGGCCTTAATAACAATTCTGCTGGATATATTAAAGATGCCCTACATGATTTGTGTATAATTTCAGCCTATAGTTGTTAAAATAGCGCTATTCGGTAGTGGTGGGTCCCTGTTGCGTGCATGTCAGTGCGTGTGCATGTGGAGGCAATGGACTGACGCGAAATGACAGCCGAGCTCTGAGGACACGGCTGCCTAAATCTCGCGCCGGTAAACTAGCGATTCCATTGCAGAAAGGTAAAACTGTGATTCAGTTCATAGATTATATTATGTAAGAACTATACTTTGGCCATCCGGGACCAAAACGAGAAGTTTAAAAAATGCTGACTTGACAAGATCCTATTTAACATATTCCTCAGTGGATTCAAGGTGCCTATAATGGCCGCGAGGATACGTACGATTCTATGTAGGTTGCAACTACATATGTAACTGACTGAGAAGCAGTAATACTTCACTGGATTTAGTGGAGCGACATTTGTAATCACATTAATGTTTCAGTTGAATAGGGGCCATTAAGGGTACTTTATTCTAGTAAGGTTTAAGGGTTTAAAATAGGGCAGTTCATTTGGAATAAAAGTTATTAAAAAAGTAATATTTAACTTAAGTAAAAAAGTTTTTTTTACTTAAGTTAGTATTTACAGAGACTTACACAGACATACTGTGTAAGATGTAATTGTAATGTTTAATTAGACTTCATTTTACATTTTTATTCAGACCAACAGCAACATCAAAGTAATTGTAACATGGCTAATGTGGTTAATATTTAGTACAACTTTAAAAACAATCAAAAGATTTCAATTCAGATTGCAAAATGGGAGCAATTGTGACTGAGTGGTACTTGATAATGAATTCAATTAACTATGAACGATGACTAAATAATATGGAACTGATAGTAATTACAGACACTGCAGGTGACTGTTTTGATCAATACTTAATATGGCAACATGGAAAAAGATTATCTTTTTAAGACATCAAGAAAGCACATTAACAAAATCTGGGATAGTTGGGATACAGGTTTGAAATGACTGCAGGATCATATTTGACAATCAAATTGATGCAGACAAATGGCAGCCAAAGTTTTAATGCCATTACGTTTTTTCATACACAACCCAAACAACAACGCATCCTAAAGTCTCTCTTGTTAGTTCAGATTGACAAAGATGTGGAGAAAAAGCTGAGTATGTATTACACTGTGGGACAAGAGGCCCTAATGAGGTCATCAAGGGGCCACCATCTTCATTTCCCTGGCCAATTGTATTGTATGTGTAGTTTTTCAAAATGTTTTGAAAGATAAATTCTTAAGTATAATTTGTAATCATACTGTTACGTCAACAGTACTGACAAGTGTGTTACAGCAGCCACAACGATAACTAATAAGAACTAACTTGCGTCCAGGAGAGTGACCATTAAACACAGAACCAGCATATGATAATTATCATAATACACAGTTTAAAGGTATAATGAGTAGGAGTTTCCTAAAAAACAGTGTATAGACTCATCACTTATGACCCGCTAGAAGTGTGTGTTGGTGTCTATATCTGCAGAGACTCTGTCCTCTGCCTTTCTTATTCTGCTGTGTTCGGGACGTTTCTGGGCGTCAACCTTTGGGCAGCAGGTGCTTCTGCACTTCTGGTGTCGTTGAGCCGGGGAGGAGGGGCCAACTTTGAGTGTTGTGTTTACAAACCGCCACAAACAAGTCCTACTCATTATACCTTTAAAACAACTAAACTAAATAATATTGTAGGATGATCTCAGCTTTGGCTTGGCCAGGATGGTGATGTTATCTAGAGGGGTTTGTTTCATTGGGGTTTTTTTTCTTTTTTTTTTCATTTTTGCATGTGAGCATTACTGCTAACATATAGCCTATGTACGCAATCTTAAATAAACCTTAAAAAGAAAACCAACAATAACTGTTGATTTGTTCTCCGTTTGCCAGTTTGACTGTTGTACCAGGTATCAGCAAGTGGCAACACATCTCTCCGCTGCTCTTCGAACACCTTGTATAGCAAAGTCTATTAAGTTGAGCTCAGGGGAGGATTCCTTGTGCTCAATGATAGAGTATCTTGGCTTAACACACCCATTAGCCTATTTTCTTCCTGAGTCACTTTAGTTTACATGAGCTTATAGAGGTCAAAGATTGGTTTAGGCCTGTTGTCCCAATCAATATCAGTCAGTAAAGATTTGCCATACGTGCGGTTCTTGAACCAAATAATAAATGACCAATTTTGGGCATATTTTTGGCTTTGAGATGACTCTAGAGTCTAGAGTCTCATTTTTGGTGACTCGAGTGCGACTCGAGTACGAGTCTCTGACTCGAGTCGCCATCTCTGTGACTGATCAGGCTGGATCAGCAGATTTAGATGAAGCGACGTGCTGCATTTGAAGAGAGAAAAACAACCTCAACATGTTAAACCACTGGCCAACAACACACAATGGTTCTGATTCACTAAGAGTTAGCAGAGGTTATTGTGCACACAAAACCTTCACATTAAGACATAAAGATGCTATTTTCATGCACCATGCGCTGAGCGTTACGCACGTCACGGTGAAATGCAGTGCATCTCATCCATACGATGATGGGGATTTTCCTCGTGATTATTGCCGAAAGCGGTTGAAAACGTGATGACTTATTGGTTTGGTCGTGCAAATTTGGCTGGGCAACCAATTCGCAAATCTTTGCGTAGTAAAGCGCTCCTGTAGGAAAGTGAGTAGCACAAACAAAATGCTTCAAAAAGGTTCTTTTAACTGCGAAATTTGGATGTGGCTATTAATGCCAGATGCAGACAATGGCTACGTTTACATGAACACCAATAATGTGATTATAATGCGATCAAGGCAATAATGCAAGTAAAGCAGAACCCATGTAAACGTCGTACTCGTACATACTGAGTATGTTAATGCCATTATGCTCTTTGACGTGAGCATAATCACAGTAAGATATGTAGACTGCTTCAATCTTACTAGCGTTATTTGGGGCCAGTAACAACATGTATACACCATAGTCGAATTTCTTAAAACTCTGATCAAATTAAGATTAAGTGCAACTGGTGACATAGAGCTTCAAGTGATATGGGAAGTGTAGTGTTGACAAACGTCAAAGATGCAAAGCAGCCACAACCAGACAACTTCGCAGAAACAACACTTCTGCAATTTCGAAGAAACTGTATGTTACGCGTTTTGCAAGACATGGACATCATTGGACGAGCATAAGCACTGTAACGGCTGATTTACCACAACAACTGAACAAGTTTGCCACTGATGGGAAACACTAAAGGCATCTTACTACAGATCCCCACAACTCTTTCTATATAATCAAAATAACTACATGAAACTTGTAAACAGGATTATTAAAGTTGTCACATTCACGATCATGTAAACAGCTTAATTGCAGTATTGGCCATAATCACATTATTGTGTGCATGTAAACATAGTCATTGTCGCCAGCAAATTGAGGCTGAAATTACTTTATGACTTTATTGATATAAGTACTTTGGTGAATATGAGACACTTTGCTCTGACAGTAGAGGAGCTATTTGGTCCTGCGTTGCTTTAGTGAATCAGGGCCAGTGACTTTTGGGTTCATTAATTTTTTTCTTCTATGTTTAATTCAATTAATTTTAATTTTTAATTTAAAATGTAGTCAGTGTAGTTTTTTACTTTGAAATCTATATTTGTTTTGGGTTAACTCTTTCTCCTTCCTTAGCCTAATAACAAAGACATAAAAAACAGTGATTATGACTTCTTAGCCAGTTTTAATTTTACAAAGGAGTGGGTCAAACTATAGCAAAGGAAACTGAATAAAAACATGAAACGTAGGGCATTTAGAGTCTATCAGGGCAAACTTGTAGGCAACAAATGGATACAAATCCTCCCACACTCTTATAGCCCTACTTCTAAGTATACATCTACCACTGTATAAATAGAAGGAGGGAATAATTTTGTATATCAGTTAGGTAAATTCAGCTTAGGCACTGACGATAAGTCTCTCCTGGTAAATCCTCTCAACGGACTGAGTTTTAAATAACCTTTAATCATGTAACAGTCACTGGTTAATATAAATACTATATTTCCATTATGTTTGGCATGAGGAAAAATGTAAGTGTATAAGTGATTTTACTATAAATTGTACACAAGGCTTTATTATATCCTATATTGCGGGATGTAATGCTAACTGCTAATTGGTGTTATACTGGTTGACAACTTAAAGGTGTGCTGTGGTTTCTAGAGAAACTAGGATTGTATATGTTAGATGTCTAACAGTGCAATCAAGTGCAGTAAAGGAACCCTTTTTCTGCAATAGAGGCATTGGTAACACATCCACTACAAGTTAGGACTGTCACTTTTTATTCAAAATTCGAACATTCATTCGAACGTGGGGAAAAAAATAATATTCAAACTGTAATGACCTGTTCAAATTCAAAATACACCGTCTATAAGCGCAGCTGACCGTTTGAAGTAATTTGCCTTGTGGTAATAATCTAATAATATTAATATTTATTAATCATAATAATAATAATAATAATAATATTAGCTTAATATTGGCTTGCCTGTCAGTTCTAGTTTTAAATCGTTTGCTACATTTTTAGTTGAAAGCTATCGTAATTCTCTCCTGTTGTCTGTGATTTGACATTTTCTATTCGGGAAGCCTTTTCCTTTGAAC
>OMKK01065567.1:0-11080 GCA_900302305.1 Polymixia japonica
CAGCTGTACTAGAGATAACCAGCTGTACTGGAGATGAACAGCTGTACTGGAGATAACCAGCTGTACTGGAGATGAACATCTGTACTGGAGATAACCAGCTGTACTGGAGATGAACATCTGTACTGGAGATGAACATCTGTACTGGAGATGAACATCTGTACTGGAGATAAACATCTGTACTGGAGATAACCAGCTGTACTGGAGATGAACATCTGTACTGGAGATGAACATCTGTACTGGAGATAAACATCTGTATTGGAGATGAACATCTGTACTGGAGATAACCAGCTGTCTGATCATGTAGAGGCCTCTTCCTGTCCCCAGCCTTTCAGTTTTAATGTCAGCTACCACACTTTCACACCATGCGGCTGTCAGGCTGTACATCATCCAGAACACCGTCCTCCTCCTTACGTAATTCAGAAAACCACATTTTACAGGAATACCGGACAAAACATCAGGAAACTCACCTATTGTTGATATGAACGTTGTGTTGAACGCATCTTCGCTGAATCGGAACAGCAGACACGTCTTACCGACGCCGCTGTCTCCAATTAAAAGCAGTTTAAACAGATAGTCATAGGTTTTAGCCATCTCCACCCCTCGTTGTTTCCTGATGGAAGAGACGGACTGAAGCTCCTGAGCAGTGCTGAGCGTTAAACACCGAGGAGGAAACGGGAGGCGTGTCCGCTGCGGGGGGCGTGGCCAGGCGCATCCTCTGTGCCGGGTTGCCAGGTTGGTCCGACAAACCTCCACTTTCAGCTCCGCCCCTTTCAATCATCCATCACCAGTATAATGGAGCACACGGGGGTTTTACATTACTGTATTACAACAGCTTCAGCATCGTGTGGAGTATTTCAGATTGTTTCAATCATATTGTACGATTTCCTCTAGTAGTTAATGTCATGGAAGTAGTGAAACAGCTCCTGTTGGTTTTAACCTTCAGTTGTTTGATAGTGAGAAACACGACAGCATCCAGCAAAAATTACTCAATAGTTGACTTTTTACAAAAATAAATGAGACATAAAGCGGAAGTCATGATGTAGTTTTCTTTATATATGGAACTTTGAAACTGAAGTGAGCTGCATGAGACATGATGGCACCCGCAGACAGCAAGTAGAAATAATAAATAAAGGACATTGAAGCAGTTACACTGATTTACCTTTAAAAAAATAGCAAATATCCAAACTATCAGTCAGACAACATGCAGAGCTGTATTATAAATCAAGAGGAACTTTTTAGTGAGCAACACCCCCCTCGTAATTATTTTATTACATCTTGGTAATGTGATATGATTTAAATTGTGCGTACATTTACTGTGAATGTGACTTTCTGCTTGTTAAAAGTCTTGTGGAGTGAATATCATCAACATCCACAAGCTGTAATCCAACTTGCACCCATATGACTGCTGAATGAAGTACAGTGTACTCTACTGTAGAAGTCCCCCTTCCTGCTGCGTCTATCAGCCCTGCAGACAGCATGGAACCCTCCTTGTACAGTGGAACCAAACCTTTGTACTGTAACACAAAGCTCTCAACCACCCAGTTAACAGACTATTCCTTGTAACTTCTAAAAGCTGGGGAGAAAAAAAAAAGAGCAAAACATGATCTTTTCCTAACAGTTCCTCTTCAGGATGGAGGCAGGGTGCAGCAGTAGTTTAGCAGACACGCAGTAGAAGGGGACTTCTCCAGTGGCTCCATCTGTTAGAGCGTTTCTTTAGTCTAGGTCCTGAACTCTGCGGCAGATCTCAGCAGTAAACTCTGAACACTTGGAGTTTCCACCAAGGTCCTTAGTCAGCACCTGCGGACCAGTCAGGAGAAACAAGACAGGACGTCAGTGCATCAACAGGGAGGCTGTTTTTAAACACGGATGAAGGGGTTAAACTCTCTGGAGCAACATGCACACCCTGCTGGCGTAAGACTGAATCCTAAAGAGGTCAAAACTCCAGCAACAGGATGATCCTGATGAAGGCCACAAGCCAAGCGTAGGTGAGGTTGTGCCAGAGAGTCCTACTCTGCTTCTACAGTACGACTGAATCCTGACAGCCAGCGAGAATTAAATACAAGACATACTTTTCAAACGTGAAAATTAAAACAACTTTAGACTTATCAGAGTATATATATCTGCTTATAGACCTCTGACACTGTAGTTGTCTTTAAATGCTTCATTTCACTGCATTTTAATTTAGATAAGATGAATGTTGAGACTATTTCAGGACTTGCAGTCACCCTGTACAAATATTAATTGATGAACCTAAGATCATTTCCCCCCAAAAATGTAAATGCGACATTTCAGAAATTAAATCTCCAAGTATTTTTCCAACAGGCTGAGTGGTGGGATCTCCCTGAGTGTCCAAGCTGCCCCGACCACAGACCGGCTCACCTTCATGTCTCGTATGGTGTCAAAACAAGCCGTCTCGATCTTCTTGCCGTAACCGTGGAGACCCATGTGGCGCAGCATCATCACAGCGCTGAGGAGCAGGGCGGTGGGGTTGGCCATGTCCATGCCTGCGATGTCAGGGGCCGTGCCGTGGACCTGGGGGTCACATGGGGGTCACATGGAGGTCACATGGGGGTCACAGAGGACAGACAGACGTCAACACTGTGAAACAGACACCCATCTTTAAAATTTCAAGTCCTCTAGTTTCACATTCAGTCATAAAGGTGATTTATTTCCAGGAGAATATTTTGATAAATTGTTCTCTCAAATTAGTAATTTGTACCCTCATTTAAACGTGATACTAAACTCATACTCAATATTTCAACCTGTCACACAAATACTAAACACTTCTTAGGAGCTCTGCATGCAGGAACTCTGCACCTACTGAACGTTTAAACCAGGGAACCGATTATTAATTCAAGGACACAGATTATAAACTTGTGGGAACCGTGTGTCATTAAAAAAATAGCGAAACATTCAGTTATAGAGTTGCAACAAGTTCTGGTTTTATTGTTTTTGGCACAAGCTGCGTACCATACTGAACATGATGTCTCCTAAAGCGTTAGGGCTGGTTAACAGAGCGATCGATGGACCGGAGATACGAGGACGGTTCTGATGTCTGTTCTCATCACATAACCGGTAAGTTGTCCTAAGGGCGAATTTCCCAGAAAGTTGATGTATTCCTTCATATCCCACGCTATCAAATGTGATTAGGAGCTTTTCCAATGGACCTTGTTTGAATATCATTACATGGGGACTCAACAACACTGGGAAAGCATGCAGCTAGAGACCATGTAAGATCAACATTTAGTTTACACTCCCCAGAAAACAGCAACACCAACCGATTCAAATATGGCAACACCATTGGCTCCAATGTTCCCACTGGGAGTGACCCCCAGCCCTCCAATCAGACCAGCACACAGGTCACTGCAACACACACACACACACACACACACACACACATACACAAACAATATGAACAATGACATTCAAAAATCTTTGAAACTAAAAATAAATGACAGTACTTTTCAAATGACAAAATAACACTTTTACATAAGTCAGAGATTCTGAATGACAGCCTTCAGGTATTGATGTTTACTGTACAGACTGACCTCAGAATGTCCCCGTACAGGTTGGGCATGACGAGCACATCGAACTGGGTGGGGTCCTGCACCATCTGAAAGTCCAGAACAGAACATCACTGGAGGTGAGAAGATGGCAGATCTGTGTCTGTCCCCTTGGCTTGGAAAACGTCCTTGCACACCTCCAGAACCATTACCTCGCTGCTACAGGAACCTGGTACCAGTCAGAACCCTGCTTCTCTAACCTCCAGGTGTACTTACGTTCAGACACACCGTGTCCAGGTACATCTCGGTGAACTTGATGTCCTTGTAGTTCTCTGCCACCTCCCGACACTTCCTCAGGAACAGCCCGTCAGACATACGCCTGAAAAAAAAGATTTTCAATATATTACTATGAAAATAAAAACAATTTCAATGGAGCTTCGAGGTGTAAAAGATGTCATCGGGACACTGAGTTAGAAAGGAAGTAGAAGCAGGAAGCTACTGACATGATGTTGGCTTTGTGTACGGCGGTCACGCTGTTTCTTTGGTTGTTCCTGGCGTATTCGAAGGCGTACTCAGCGATGCGTCTGCTGGCATCCTCAGTGATCAGTTTGATACTCTGCACCACACCATCCACAATCTACAACGATTCAGGACAACATTCAGTAATACACTTTAAAGTAACAATTAAATAAAAAATAAAAATAAATGTTTGTTTTGCTACTTTCTATCTCCTATTGATGAAACACCACAGTGATTCAGCCTAAACTCAGTTCATGAAAGATTTTATATTTGCTCATTTTGTTGTTCTCAACAACCAGTGTCAGGTAGGTCTTTACTGGGAAAAACCCTCTGGTCCACAGGAAGTGATGCGTTTAATGTTTCCAGTAGCATGTTGTCTGTTTTAATAAACAGAGGAACCTGGTAGCTAGCTAGCATGACCAGCAACAGCTACCATGGCTAAACACACAAAGAAAAGACCTACAGAAAGTCAAACCTCAACAGAAACGACAGATTAAAGCGTCTTGAAAAAGAAAGCGCAATCTTCTGACGTCACAGTTCTGATTGAGAGGTGATCTCTGGGAAATGTAGTGAAAAAACACCACAGCAATGACTGTTTATCACCAAATATGTCATCAAAGTGAAGATCTCATGGATACTTTTCACAGTTAAACACATAACATGAAAATAACCTCAATTAATTCAAATCAACTGCCATGTTGTTTGGAAACTATTTGGAAAGTGACAAGGATCAATAAAGAATCACATTAAAAGAACCAAGAAGTGTCTCACTCACTGGAGTTTAACACCATAAAACCAAGAACCCAACATCAACATCTGAGAGGTTGAGTTCTGTGGCAACATACTTCTGACAGACAGTTATTTTGGTCAGAACATGGTCACTTTTTACAGAGAAAAGACACAGATAAGCAGCAACTCAACGAGCAACTCTTTAAATCAGAATCACTTTGGTAAAGTGATTCTGATTTAAAGAGTTGTTTGTTGACTCGTTATGCTTTCTTCATGTGTCATATCCAGACATCCCCTGTTCGTTGTACCTACCACATGTTCGATCCCGCTGTACTCTCCCTCCGTGTTCTCGCGGATGGTGACCAGGTTGACATCAGTGTAGGGGGTCTTGTAGCCCTCAATGGAGACACAGGGACGCACGTTGGCGTAGAGGTCAAAGGTCTTTCTCAGCAGGAGGTTCATGGAGGGGTGGCCTGCTGCGATGGGGGTCTTCAGGGGCCCTGGAGAGGAGAGCGAGACAGAGACTAGCTTGACAGGGGTATCTCACAGTCTAATGATCTGGGGATTGGTCCGGCCTATAAGAGCCAGATCAGTAACGTTAGCATTAGTCTGGAGAACCACTCCTGTCCTTTGAAGGTCCTCGGTTCAATAACAGCCAATGTTTACATGCCTGCCATGTCAGTGTGTCCTTGAGCAGGACACGAACCCTCTGCTCTACTCTGACACCTCTGGTGAAATGTGGACATACCGAGAAACTACTCCCTAATTACACTGTGTGGCGTCTCATGTGGTAATCATAGTAATAATGCTCAAGGACACACAGCTAATCCAGATGGCTTCTCTTCACATGGGGGTACTCTGCTGCTTATTTAGCTACTGAAGTGGTCTAAAACTCCTAATAAAAGATTCCTAACTTGTGTGTGTAGGGAAGGCTTGGTTTCAAAGTCAAGCGACAAGGCTGTGCTCAGTTTAGCCTTCAGTTTAAAACTGGGATACACAGACTGTATCAACAGATACCGAACCCTTTAAAACTCTTAGCAAGAGACAACATGACTTCATCTTCCATCTTCATCCAGACAGACCGAGAATAAAATAACAGAATCGGCTTCAATTCCTAGATCACCGATGTTACAAGCAACCAATAGTAAGGAGGTCAAAGGTCAGAGCCATAAAACCACGACAACTTTACTGTGACCCTCGAATGACCATGCAAGATGCGCTAGGGAGGAATAAGAATAATATTAGAGCTCTCCGAGGACATACAACCTGTAAAAAGTATTCTTACAGAAGTATTCTACTGTTCCCGCAAAATCGACATGCTGTCCTGCAGTTGTTTCATATGGATTTGGTCTCAGTCAAATGTCAGGCATTAGCAACGTCATGGCAACCAGTGATAAACAAAGTGGATTCTGCTGTTGTTAGGCAGGACAGCTTGGACAGTGATACGTCACTTTTTACCACGTAAACCAAACAAGATATAGGGTGATGACTATGGAGCGGATTTATAGCAGCAGGGATCGACATAGGACGATAATAAACAGCTCAAAGACATTAACGTTGTTTAAGTATATTGCTCAAGGACACTTCAGACACACGGGGATTGAACCTGGGGCCCCAGCCGTCTGAAACACAGCGTACCTTTCAGTCCAATCTTGCTCCTGTCCATGGATTCTTTAGCATCAGGAGGGATCATCCACCGGCCTCCTGGTCCCTTAATCGCCGTTACGTTCCTCTCCTCCCACTGGATAGGAGCCTGGGGTGAAACACAACAACACCAGTCTAGTTTATGGAAGGTTTTCTGATATAAAGAGTCTTTACTCGGTCAGCGTTTTCATTACACAGGAGACCATCTCTCCAGAACGTCTGTCAGGACTGGTTCCTACACTTCAGTCTCAGACATATCTTCACATATCTGGCATATTGTGTCCCTAGTTTATCAGAATACCAGACTATCCAGCTATTTCAGGCACAATATTGTTCTGTGGCCTCAGCTTTAGTCAGAGCAAAGGTTACAGAGGAAGCTGGCCAGTCCTAAAGAAACCTGCGAAACATGAAAACTAAGTTAAAGTGATAAGTAACTTTCTAGTAACTTTCTATAGTCTATAGTGTTTGAACGACAATTCAAATTCCCAGAGTTCAGTTCACTTATTTGCATCTGTCCACGCTGATGGTCGCTCTCTTATTAAAGGTTTTCCTTCCCCAGACCGAAACACTTTTTGTTGAATAATTTCAGGTTCAGTTTCTGAAGATAACACGCCTTTTTCCCAGAAGTCAATTTATATAAAATAAGTCACTTCCTGTGCCGGAACTGATTTTTTCCACAAAATGTCGCCACCGACATCCAGTATAACAGGAATACAGAGTAACTCATCACAGGACCGAGTTGAATCATCACCGTGAGGATGATTGAGATGAGTGATGTAACAAGAATAGGATTTTCAAACATGAAAAAGTTAGAGATTACATCTTTAAAACATTAGAAGTTATCTGTTGGACTATGCAGCGTTGTAAGTGATCATGTTAGTTCTGTTGCCTGTTATCAGGCAGGTTATCTGCTGCTGGAAAGCCAACTGGGTCTGTTATAACTGCATCATATACTTACTTTCAAATAAAAAAACAAAACGTTATATTATTTGATTTTAATAAATAGAAATGATGAATGGAATTTAAAAGTTTATTTTCAAACTTTTTGTTTCATGCGGTATTGAACGTGTACGTAACGATGGCTCCCAAACTCAGTTTGAACCGAACCGTGAGTTTTGTGAACTATTACAACCCTATTAAACACAATAACACCAGTCTAAGGTTAAATAGCCATGTTATCCAGCACATTCATATATTTTTTTAATTGTTTTAATTGCGATGATATATTTTTTACTATTTGTTTTGTGCTACACTTTCTTGCTACAATGTTAGCATTATAATGTTGGTTCAATATGTTTATTAATCATAGCTGTCTTTCTACGCATTCTGTGTTTGGCTGCTGCAACAATTTAACTTCCCTACAGGGAATAAAATCTAATCTAATCTAGAGTTCAACAATGGTTCCACCCTAGGGTTAAACACTGGCATTAACCATGTTACTAGTATCACACCCAGAACAACACTATTACATAAATATATTGTCCAAAAGATACAAATAATTTCAAGTTAGGATTGACAAGTGTAGTCCAAAATTCAAGAGCCACCATTTAATGAAACATGACAAAACGGTGACTTTTACTAGTGTTATAAATATTCCAGATATTGAATGATGAACTTCAGCGAGTGCTTTTCTAATCCTCAAAAGGAGATAAGAGAGTTTTACTCATTCACCAACTTACTTTTGCAGCCTCAAAGATCTTCATGACAGCTGACGAGATCTCAGGTCCAATTCCATCACCGGGAATCAGTGTAACAGTCTGCATCTGTGGAGCCCAACATGCAGGTAAACCCTTATAGGATTACAGTGCCTTAGGTTTGACCTTTTTAACATGCAAGGCCTCTGCAAAGGCGGGCCCAAAACCCATATGGGTGTCTGCATTTAGATAAAACTAGAGGTTAAGTAACCAAGTCGGTGGCAAGACTGTCCTATCAATCATAGGCACGTTAATTGCAGATCTGGAAACAAACGGGTTCAGAAAGTACAAAGACTAACCATGAATTTGCTGCACCCATGCACTAAACCCACTGATCTCACGAACTAGTTTCCACTACCTAGATGAAGAGTTGTGTTAATTAGAATTAGCTACTTGTACTTTCTGGACCTGGTTTTTCCACCTCTGGTTAATGTTAACTGTGATGTTCCCTGGTTGTCAGATACTCACCCCTCTTGAAAAGGATCTTGAACATGAGGGTGTCCTCACGGCTCCCACGACCTGGGACAACTGGGACAACAAGGACATGATCAGAGAACGACACTGGCGACATGTCACTTCCCAACACATATAGTGGGAGGGTGGAAACATGCGGACGGTAGAATATCATCCCAGTCATCCCAGTCTGACCAGTCTGCTGTATCGAGATGAAGGACACGCACAGTAAAGGCCGCATAGAAAGTCCTTGACAGAGAAACTACAGAAGAAACCAGGTCAACCTCGGCTCACATGGGACACTCGACAAGTCCGCCAATACAATTATATGTCGAATTACTGTGTTTGTTGTACAATGTTTTCTTACCATTGACCTCCACGCGTTGCCGGCCATACTGGTCTGATACTGGTCCTGAGGCGGAAGTACGTGACGTCACCTGCAGGAAGCTGGTGGCAAAGACAGTAGAGTTCAAATGTCAAGATGGCTCACACCGTTCAGTCTGTGGAACCCGGACATGGTGGAGCGCAGAGCAGGAACTCACACATACATGCAGCTGTCTAAACTTAAAATGTGTATGAATATTCATGTTAGAATATTCATAATAGACGATACTTACAGCAACTAATTTATGCAAGAACCTCGTGGAAATGAATTACCGATCGTCGCACAACTTCATACTACGCATGTGCGAAAGGGAACGTCTGCCAAATAAAAGTGTTTGTTTTACTAATTTAAAGATGTGTCTAGGTCTCATACAGCTATCCGTAGCTTGATAAGACCTTAAACATTTAGCTGTTTGGCTAAATCAAATACTCCCCCTTGCAGAAAATAGATATTGGACCGAATGTGAGACACTCTCATTGACTCCCAGTCAAGAAAGAAGCGGTCTAGTCTGCTTAACGGGATTTTAAGAGAAGAGGGAAGTAGCCGGAAAGAGAATCTCTCGCTTCGCTTGTATTCTTTCTATAATCGTCACGGTGACGCTACTCGGGTTGCCAGATTTGATCGATACCGTCGATAACCGTTAACCTGTACTACTACCTGCATGAAACATGTGTCCCTGGACGCAGGAGATGGGACAGTTATTTCTTCTGTTTGAAACTTTCTTGCATGCTTTGTTTGTGATTTTAGTCTATGCATACGTTTCAGTTGTATATCATCAACATTCACTGGAATATAGAGGCTTCAGAGTCAAAGAGGACAATTCGGTTTACATTTACATTTACGCATTTAGGACACACAAGTGTATCCAGTGTTACTGAGAAGGAGCTGCACTTGTTACAATGTGTCCTAGATCAGCAGGAACCCAATAGAAGGAGTTCACAGTGACAAGTGTAACAAAATATTCCTGTATGATAGATAAGCGCCAGGAGACGAAATAAGAGCTGGGAAGTTGGAAAGGTGGAGGTAGAAAGGTTTTCATTCAGAACAAAAGCATATTAGAGTAAGTCGAGGAGAAAGATGTGGGAGATGTTGACCTTGAACTTGTAGGGATACATACTGACCGCTTCAATTCACATTAAAAAGAGCAATCACAACATAGCAACCCTAAACTATGTTATCTCTACGAATATCTGCTCGTCATGAATTAATTCTCCGTTTATTTCAAGTCGAGTGGAAAGCAAATGGCGCCACCTGGTGGTCATATGTTGAAGCACATGTCGTCCGTCTGCAACATCCTGGAGGATCCATGGTGGATGAGGTACCGCACCGCCGCTGGAAGGACGCGTCAAAAGGGATGTTTTTCTAAAACAACAGGAATTACTTCATCCTCCCATCTAAAACAGCAAGTAAAGGAGCATCGACGAGTTATTGTTGGCTTCCTGTCTCGGAGTGAGCTGTTCTTCGTCGAGATAGGACGATGTCATCCTAAATGAATGGAAAAGAACAACAGACAAACCAACAAGTTCAGATGTGATGCATCTTTGTGATGGAAACATCACTGGACTAGGATGGGGAACAAGCAAACCACGTTCACCGATGAACAGTTCGAAGCATACCAGGTGAGAATCCGTGTAATTTGTCCTTAAAGCTGATTTTTATGTGCTTGTCCGTAATATAATTAATTCATTTTTTTGCTAGTGAACAATGTTATGAACAATGGATGTTGGTCTGTACCTCGGTAGTTTTAGAGTCAATCAATGAAACTCTATTATAATATCACAATATTATGAACATTTTTTCCCTTTAGGACTTCCTTTGTCTCTCTCTCAGTGGCCAGAATAGAATATAATAGAATAGAATAGAATAGAATAGAATAGAATAATACTCAATGTTTTTTGTGTAAAGCAACACAACTCTCTCTCTCTCTCTCTCTCTCCCTCCCCTCTCTCTCCCCCTCTCTCTGTCTCTCTCTCTCTCCCTCTCTCTCCCCCTCTCTCTGTCTCTCTCTCTCTCTCCCCCTCTCTTCCCCTCTCCCCCCCCTCCTCTCCCTCCTCCCCCTCTCCCTCCCCCCCCCTCTCCCTCTCTCCCCTCTCTCTCTCTCTCTCTCTCTCTCTCTCCCTCCCTCTCTCTCTCTCTCTCTCTCTCTCCTGTAT
>OMKK01065568.1:1749-25646 GCA_900302305.1 Polymixia japonica
ACTCAGGGGAAAGAGAGAGAGAGAGGGAGGGAGGGAGGGAGGAAGTGGACTGTGCAATGCACACTGAAAATTCACATTTTTGCCACAACTGCCCATATGTTTCTCAAAGATTCAACTTTTAAACAGATGTAGCCAAATAGACTGGCGGTATCAAAAAAGCATGAACTCACTTATAACTCAAATATTTTTTTACGTTGTTTTTTTCTTTAGTGGTTCCTTGGTTAAACTGTCATCTTCAGTACTGAAAGTTGTTTGGTGACGGTGTGCATCCCTTATGTGTCCCTGTGTGATTTACTAGGCTGTGGCATGTATTAAAGTTTCAGGATCTGCAGCGCTGCTACTTTGAGGGAAAAGCACTCTGTGATTTAGGAATGACCTTCTACTTTCATTACACAAAATATAGAGGAGTTATCTGAAGCCATTTACTAGCCTTGGAGATAGGATGACAGTAATATCAGGCTACAGCATGGCTGGCCAGGTGTGGGCAGTTACTCACGCTGTACACTGCCTTGATAATGGACCTGGCTGGCTGAAATGTAGGCTTGGAGAGGATGATGTGCCATAAGTATCGTAGTAAGAGGTTGTTGGAGAAGGCGTGTTCATGGAGGTTTACTAGCTAATGTAGGAATTATTTAGGTAAAATTGGCTGGACAAACCTATTTCTCTTTCTCTGTCTCTTGCTCTCCCTCCTCAGTTGTACATTTTAGTCATAAGATTACAACTGTGTCAGTGCGAGAACCGCAGTGTCTTATATTACTATTTCTGCTATTAAAGATGCTTTACGTGAATCGTGTATAATTTCAGCCTCTAGTAGTTAAAATGGCGCCGTGAAGTGGTGGTGGGTCCCCGTGTCCACGTCAGTACATGTCAGTGCGTGTGGAGTCAATGGACTGACCTGGGCCCACCCTGCAACCCCAATGCACATTTAGATGAAGGCTGTCAATCAAGTCAAGGGCACACAAGCCAACAGCTCGGGGGAAATGGCTACCTAAATCTTGCACTGGTAAACTAGAGATTCAGTTGCAGAATGGGTTTAAAACTGGATTTCAGTTCATAGATTATGTAAGAACTATACTTTGACCATCTGAGACCAAAATGAGAGGTTTAAAAAATACTGACATATTTGCCAAGATTCTGTTCAGCCTCTTTAAGGAATATATAAAGGGTAGTAACATCACTGTGGAAGTACATTGGAGCCAAACTGAAAAACGTCAGTTTATCTGAGACCTGATGAAGACCCACTGGGGCAGAAACCTTTTTTGTATTAAATAGAAGGTGTTCAGAGCATACTGTGGCAGGTTAGATCTCTCAAAGTGTGTGAGGGTCTGATACTTTCATTGTTGACAGCCAACTCTGAGAAATATTTTAAAAGTACTCCCAATGCAAGTGCCGGCAGCTGTCCTATTAACAATAATACATAGTAATTCCTTCTTGACAATCAAACACTGCTGCCCCTTGATATGGAGTAGTTGTAAAAGGTGTTGGTACACAGTATAACTTTATACTTCCCCTATCTGAGTGAGCAGCACACAGCGTCTAATTAACATGTCTGGCCAGTAAATTACCCTGGTCTCCCGCAACAGCAGTCTGGGCCCAGCGATAAAAATACAGAATGAACAAACTCAGCTGCTCTGCGTAGTGCTTGTACAGACAGGAGAGCAAACAGGGAAGACGGTTGGGAGCAAAAGAGCACTCCATAAAATACAAACCGCTAAGTACATGGCTTAGCTCTGCTTCCTCGTTCAGTTTCCCTTTGTGTCATTTTAGATCTTGCAAGATAATTGTTTAATGTACCATTTTGCAAAGCAAGGTGTTATGGAAAACAAATTATGTGTGTTTGCTGTGTTTGCTGTCCTGTATTTTGGAGTGTGTCTCTTTGGCAGTAGATATTCTTGGAATTTCCACAGAGATCCAGGCGTTTCATGTTGGAAATTTTAAATGACTGTTGGCAACTGCAGGTGTTTCCTAGGCAACTGTGTGATTGGGAGAGGGGCTTTGAATGGTGGCTGTCAGTTTGGAAAATTGAGGACTACCACAGGGATATATTTTACCATGTAAGAGTTAATGGTAAATGTGGGTCAGTCATAAGCTTTTATTAACTCTTCTCCCAAGTGAGGCATATTAATTTGCATTTTGCTTGACATTTCTGTAGTCCATTAAGAGTAGGCGCTAGTTTCCAGAGGCATTTCTCCTCATGTTTGGAAAAATGTGTGGCAGTAGGAGGAGGAACGTAAACATGTGGAGATTCTCCATCTTTTGCAGATGCCTTATTGTTCCTTCATTCATTTCACTTAGAGTATCATTTGTTATTTTCCTCCTGGCATTTTCTAACTTTGTTTCTTGCATTATTGTTATTATCATTTACAATTTATGTCAACGTTTTGGACTGTATTCCTTTAATTTACTTTTGTTGAAAATAATGGTGTCTTATAGGCGGGCTGGGCATTTTTGTGATGCAAAAATAAAAATAAATCAAGCAATGCTTAACATTAGCAGCAGTTTTGTGTGGCAATTGCCAGAGAACAAAACCATAAATTCTGGTTTCATCTGGTCCACAGATCATTCTTATGCCAAAAGGTGTGTGTGTCGGATAGCAGGCTAATTGAAGTTGGCGTGTCACTTGGTCGTCATGGCGATCTATAGCGTGTCATGCTGAAGCTGTTCTCTTCTGTTGAGACTGAAATGTGATTTTGTGTCGATTCACTGTGAAGGGAGATGCTGTCCAGACTCAGGTGCCAGGCAGGATCTCTATCAGTGATGAGGACAAAGAATTTGTACTGAAGAAGAGTGAGTTAGAGGGTCTGCCACACAACCAGCCTGGGATTCACCTACACACACACACACACACACACACACACACACACACACACACACACACAGACACACACAAATCCCGAATGCATCAACACTTTTAGTAATGAATAGCTATCTGTTACACTAAACGCCATCCCCAGAGCTTTGGTTGTGTGTGTGTGTGTGTGTGTGTGTGTCCCAGTGCGAGCTCTTCACACAGACTAAATCTTCCTCCCCAGTGGATATGGAACAGTAAAGAGCCTGTCTGCTTACCTCAGCACAAACCCAGGAAGAAAACTGGGATGAGATACACTGAGCTGTAGAACCAAAGTGCTGCTATTCATGGAAAACGGGGCATTAAATTTCCAGCAGCACACAACATCTCTTGTCTTTTCTATAATAGAGCCTCTCATCTGCCATTCACTATCACAGGCCCATGAATTGACCCAACTAGTAAGATATACACAAGCTCACAACTGTACTCACAAAACTGCAATTCAAGTTTGATCTTTTTAGCAGTGCTCAGGTTTTGAATGAAACTATAATGGAACTACATAAATACAATTACAATAAAAAAAAAATCCATCTTTGTTTTAAAGGAGGAGAGAAAAAGGTGCTAAAACTGTGGTTTCAAAAATTGCGAAGACTTCGATAAATATGTCAATAAAGTCACGCCTGGGTTTAAAGGCATAATATGTAATGCAGACAGACGGCTCTTGAGGTTGAGATTCGGAGCCTCTTTGACGTGACGTGGAAGTCAGGAGACCTTCATTCAACCTGAAGACCTAGATACAAGCCCCTGAGTCGGGAAGCATCTGACCTGCAGAGCTTTCCTTGAGCAAGACACTGTAACCCCTCCAGGCTCCAGAGCCACTGTTCTCTAAAGCCCCTTTCACGTAGAACCCGTATGATTGCAGGGTCAACTTTCCCGGCACCGTTAGTGCTTTCCCTTGTTCGCACACACACGGCTACTATCAAGAAAATTACTGTGTTGAGTGTGTTCACACATGACCATGCCGGATAGACGCACGACCCCGATTATGGGAAGGTTCCGGAACATTTCTGAGTTAAACTGCACGTGTGAAAGTTTTTCTGACCCTGCGCTCTGATCTCCCTCAGGAGGAGGCAAGTGAGAAGCAAACTTCCCTCCAGGGATCAATATAAGTAATATAATACATATCAGATTATATGACAATATCTTATAGGAACCACACTTACTTACTTACTTACAGTTTAACTGAAACAAACCAGTATTGTGACTTTCACTATGGCAGAGACACTTTTTGTAGTTGATTCCAAAGATGAGTTAATAGAACAGATGACTGCACTGTATATGAACATGGGACTCCTTTCCACAGTGAAGCTTAAATGCCTGCCGTACAAAAAGCTTTTACTCGTTATATGCACTTCAAATTGTGTTTTTTGTCTTTTCCAGGCTTCTCTCTCTCCCTCTCGCTCTCTGTTTCTTTTACATACACCCACTCTCACCCAGAGATGTAAAGTTAAACTCTTTCAAGCGCATATTATGATGTTGTGCAGGTTCCAAGATCTTCCTCCATCAACATTAATGGAATGCTCATTGTCATTGTAAGCAGATTGATGGGTCAGTAAGATGGTTATTTTTTTTTACCTCATATCAATAATTTCAGAGTATCAGTTAAGTTCAGCGTCACTGTGTCACTGTAAAATGCCAGATCTCCTTGTAATCATTACAATACAGGTATTAAGTGAGACAACACATAATCACTACTAGTTAAATCATGCAAATTTGACTGTGTGCTACAGATGTCCACAAACAATGTGTCCAATAGGTACATGTGTCTTTATGAAATATGACCTTGCTCCACATCTCATAGATGGCCCCTATTTCAAAATGCATAGAATCTGAAAAATACAACATTTGTAAGTGTAATTTTGGTGACTGTATTTGATAGGCATTGATTGTTAGGGAAAAGGAAGAGATGTATGAGGATTATTTGATCTTGCCTGTTATCCTTTAGAAGCCAGAACTAACTAACTAACAACTAACACTTGTTTTGGCTTTACCTAAATTGCATTTGTTTTATCTTGACCGGGATTAATATTCATATTAATGTAGTTATGATCAAATAAAGACGAAGACAGAAATGTAAAGCTATGTTTAGACCCTAATTAAAAACTATGATGTGAATCAAAAGATGAATACATTTTCACAAATAAATCCCATAATTTATGAGCTGTTTATTATTCACATCTTGTCCATTAAAAGGAGTCCAGTTGTATTTGTGGCAATGAAACTGCATATTTAGGTCACTGTTCAGCAGCAGATGAAGTGCCTCTTCAAACCAGGAAGTTACGGAGATGCTGTTCTACCGGTGAATAAATGTGAGAGCTTTTAGCTGTAAGTTAGATGTCCGTCATTATAAATGTAGCATGAAAGCGTGTATTCTCCAGGAGATTTAGAAGGAGAGAGGTTGTGACCGGGGTCACAAGTAGAGGAGATTTCAGATTTCATCTGTGTAATTGGCCGGAATGGTTTTAAAACCACTGTCACCTTTGGGGACCACTCTAGGAAATTTGATTTTTGTGCAGCGAGGCACGTGTGCGTGCACTGAGGAGGGATGTACTGATTGCCTCTATGGATTTTCGTGGGCGCATAGGCACACATAAACGCACGTGGACACGCACGCGCCCGCGCTCACGTTTCGGATGCGAGTGGGAACATCAAATCCTTGTCCTACACATGCTAACATGACCCGGTCTCTCCAGGGAGTGTGACTGGGACGTGGAGCAGCATGCCTTGCTCTGTGATTGCAGCTGGGTATTTCATTTGAGGCTGAAATGGGATAGTGTCTCTTCCACACCCTTCACTGATATTTTTTTTCTTTCTTTGGCTTCCTATTATAGAGGACAGGGAGAGATAGCAGGACAGGATAAAGGAGATAAAGGAGGAATGTAAGAGGAGCTCTTAAAAATGTAAGATTTTATTTAGAGCTTTAGAGCTGATGATGAAAAGGTTAGCACCGTGTTTAAAGGGGAACCACACACTAAAATAACTTTTTTTCTGTTGAAAACTGATGTTTGGGTTAATTTTAAATAAAATTTAAAGTAAATATTGCTTCTGTAAATATTATAAATAAATATTGATTCTGGTGCAAATCTTGACATTTCTGTGTAAAAGTGTTTTTTTTTTAAACAAAATCAGTTGTAAATCAGTATAGAGACCGCCATCTATAGGTTGAAACCATGGTACTGCAGTTGGATTTTGTGATTGGATAATCTTGGTACCTGATGTATGGTACCCACCTGTCAGATTGCAGAGAGGAGTCATTGTGCAAGAGCGATTGTTGAGCAATATTGTAAACAAGTCAGTGACTGCAGAGGAAAAAACAAGGGACCCGGGCGTATTAGCTCACTCCCTAGCTCAGCCCCTATTAGTTGCACTGAGTTGGAAAGTTATTGGTATTAAGTAAGCGTACAAATACGATGTAAAATTGATCACACTAATACCTCAAATGTAACCACCCAGCAGTCTTCGGGGAACGACTTTACTGTGATGTTGTGGTGATACGGGGGGAAAGTATTTCATCAAATCAAGACAGAACTTGTACCTTGAGTTGTGTAACTATACCGAAGAGAAAACCAATACCACCAAAATTACTTGCCACAGGATTTAGGGCCAAGCTCTTAATCCAAATGTGAACAAAAAGCTTCCCTCTTCCTGCCAAGCTAAAGCATGGCACTGGAACACTTGTTGAAGGCATTTTTCTTAAATGGAAAACCTCTCTGAAAGCTAGAGAGATTGTTGTATTCTGAAGTTCAAAAGAACCCTTCTGTCATTGGGGTAAAACAGACCTATTGCATGTATTATTATACAAAATTAGGATTTCACATACCTTACTTTCCACCTGAAAGTGTTCTATACATACTTATACTTGCAATGATCAAAATAAATCCTTGATGGGGTCTGCATAACTGTCAACTGTGAAAGTAAGAGACTCTGAGGAAGACAACAATGCACAGAGAATCATCTCTCTATCTCTCTCGCTCTCTCTATCTCTCACACACACACACACACACACACAGATAAACGGAAAATACTTCTTGCTAGAGGGATTAAATGAGTTATACAGTGTGCATGTACAAAGAAAGCGTGTATGTCTGTGTCAACGCACTTGGTGTGTAAATCAATTAGGGTTGTTAGTCTGCCAGTGTTCTGAGGGTCATGCTGCTCTAAGTAGGAGCGTTCTTTCTCTGATTAGCTGATTGGGAGTGACAAGCCAAGGCTACTCTGCAGCCGAGGAATACCTCAACCACTACTGGCCTGATAAGAGGCCTGTTTGGATCCAAATGTGTTTGCGTGCGTGTTTGTGTGCGTACGTGTGTCCAACAATTTTCCAAACAGATTAGTTAAAGTGGCAATCTCGAAGATCTCCAAAGATTTTCATTTAAATAAATGTCTGTTAAGTTACTATCTATCGCCAAATGAGGTGACACAATGGTGATTGAGCCTATGGCCTGCCGATGAAAGCATTTGCATTTGCAGTATTATGAGTATTAAGAACGGGGTGTCTGTGGCGACTTCCCCGCCACGCATTCAAATTAGCATTAGCGACACGTTTTCCCTTTGAAGTGAGGTCCAATTACACACCTGCAATTACCGCTTTTCACCATAGGTGCCGCCAAAGACAACAAAACAGGAGATCTTCAAGATTGCCACTTTAACAGATTGGCTTTTATTAAGAATGAATTCTGATCACAGTTCTCACTCTCCCGCTGTAATTTCCTTAAGATACACAGGTAAATAACACCTACTCTATACTCATTATCAGAATCATATCAGAAAATTAAAATAAATTCAGAGGAGGGGGTCCACAGCCATAAAAACCTGTGAGAAGTCCCACTGTAATTGGTTGTTGTCTAGCCTGTTGTCTCTATCGTACTAAACCCACTTCAGTGTTTGCGCGGAGCACAGTGTGTGCTCTAGTGACACACATCAGACAAGCCATGCATGGAGCAGACTAATGCGCTTTGGAGTGGTCCGACCTGGAATATTTCCAGGCTCCATTTTTGGAACACAGGCTTCTCTATCGATCCCGCTGTCTTTGTCTGTGTTTTAGCACCTCCTGTTTGCCGATAATCCTGTTTGGTTGTTTGTCAACTCCACTCTGCCGGAGGCTCTTACAACAGTTTGCCTGTTCCCCTTCATTTGGGAAAACGGATGCAGGGAAAAAAAAAGATGTATGCTTGGAAAAAATAGGTTAATTTGCAATGTGACTATGAGAAATGACAGTTTCATCCATTTTCCATATCTCTGATATTGGTTTGATTCCATTTTCTGTTTTTTTGTGTTTTTTCTGGCATGTATTTTGTCTTGTAAATAGGTCTATTTTTCATTGTTTGACAAGCACAATTAGTATCATATTAAAGAGTATCCCAAGGAAATTATTCATATTTTAAATCAAGGGATTCATTTTCCATTTTTAACATAATGTTCTGTTCCCATAAAACAGAATTATAATAAACTGACAAAATAAGAAGTTTTAGGATAAAAAGAGCATAGGGATGGAGTTTTTTTATGTGCCATATTTGACACTGACATACAGTTAAGTTTCAATTACTTTTTTTTTTTAAGATTAGAAAAGATGTATGTTTGGTGTATATTTTCTATCCAATTTCCAAACACAGTCCTTACACCTGCTGGTCCTTGTTTCTCAAGTGTTATGTTCCAAGTAAAGGCAGACAAATACACATGGATACACACACGCCTTAATCTCTTCTCGCTTAGACTTTAATCTGACCCTACATATCAGGTACCACAGAGCGATGATGTCACTTTAAGGGGTCATCTGTTGACCGAGACCGCCAGCTGTCCGGTCGTACATGGTACATTTAACATGGCAGTAAAAATATTGTAAAAATCTTTATTGTCCTGTCATTTGAGTCATGAGCATCCCTAAAAAAACATACAGTATGTGTTTTGATAGCTCTATGCAATGTCGTAATGTTAATGTGATGGCATATTCTATTTCAAACATAATCATCTACCAAAATTAAGTGTACCTCTGGGATCTTTCTCTATCGGCAACACGAGACTGGTTTTGCCTGAATTCTAGTCATACTCCTCTGAAGTACTTTGATTGGCGGGCTGCCAGTGTGCAGCTTTTGCTGTCAGCAGAATATCAAAATATCTTAGAGATCCAAAAATTAATTAAAAACACATGAGAAAATACACATAAAGTACACACTCTCAAACATGTATACACCCAGGCAAACACCATCTCTGAGGTAAAGATTGGGTTGTCGTTTTTGGACTGAGCATTTGACAGGCTCCGTGTCAGGCTTCTCTCCAGGGAAACGAACAGTGACAGATCAGGCAGCGACAGAAAGTCCTTTGAAAGAAAATCACTCTTACTTAGGAAAACATCTCCAGTCAGTCTGTCTGGAATGAGCACTTGCCACCATGTCACATCAGTAGAACTCCCCTGCAAAGACATGGTTATATTTCCGATCTTGAAAAACTACAACAACACAGTATTGTTAAAACTGTTGAAACATGAAAGTATATATACACACAACTTAATGTTTATGTAAAACGGGTAACACTTTAGAATAACTTGTTTTTAAGCCATTCACAAGCAGTTAGTTAAACTTAACCAGTTGTTTTTAAGTGCCTAAACTTAACCACTATTAATTGGGGATGATGCCGAGACCTGGCCTTTACCCTAATCTTAACCCCAAGGCTTCATGCCTAAATTTAACCTTTAACCCTAATCCTGGCCCCGCCCCTGGGCCCTTCCACAAAGCCTAACCATGGCCTTTTTCGTAAGCTTAACCCCAAGGCTTCCTGCCTGAACTTAACCTTAACCCTAAGCCTAACCCTAACCCAATGATGGACTAATCAGATTGTAACATCTATAATTTAATACGTAATAAGTAATTCATGTTTAATTCATGATTAACTAACTGCTTGTGAATGTTATTCTAAAGTGTTTTTTAGTGACAACATCGAACATGTCCTAGGTTTTTCCCATCTTATCATCTAAAAATGAACCAGACAGGCCGTGTATGTCTAATATTCTACTTTTAGTGATTTATTGGGTCTGACCTATAAGTCCTCCCAAAAAGTGGGTCTTTGTGTCTCCTGCCAACTCCTTTTGAGAATTATAGCTAAGCAGCGATCTCAAAAACAGCTGAAACAAAGCTGCATTAATCCTATTTTACTGTATTACAGTACGGGGTCGGATTCAACATTAAGCTTGCAGTATTTGTATTAATACTACCACTATGTTATTGGTTGCACAATGGGAAATTCCTTTATATCTTAAACA
This sequence comes from Polymixia japonica, assembly GCA_900302305.1. NCBI lineage: Eukaryota > Metazoa > Chordata > Actinopteri > Polymixiiformes > Polymixiidae > Polymixia > Polymixia japonica. The sequence goes on from OMKK01065568.1 coordinate 11,853, forward strand.
CAACAACTGATATATTACACAAAAAAGAGCAATCACTGCTAATATAAACACAACAGAATATGTCAGTAATGTACAGAAACAGTAAATTATGATCAGTGCATATGTTACTGGTAAGCCACTCTACAAACAGTAAGGCGCAACTCATCCTTTTAGTGTAACTTCACAGTAGCCTATAGATGATATCTCCGAATGAGGTAACACAATGGTGATTGAGGCTATGGCCCACTGATGGAAGCCCTTGCATTTGCAGTATTATGAGTGTTAAGAATCGGGTGTCTGTGGCGACTTCCCCACCATGCCCCTTTGAAGTGAGGTCCAATTACACACCTGCAATTACTACAATTACTCGCCATAGGTGCTACCAAAGACAACGAAACGGAGATCTTCGAGATTGCCACTTTAAATCAGACCTTTTAGTCTAATCAGATGGCTTTTTCATCTGTTCTACGCATCGACTCTTCCAGAGGTCTAGACCAAGGGTTTAGTAGGCCCTGTGCACAGGGTTTATAGGTCAGACCTGCCTCCTAACAATATGATTGCACATTCATATGGGCCCGAGAATGTGACTACACCCATGACGTTTCGACCCTCTGACCCCTCCTCTCAACACTCTCATCCATGCCGGCAAGTTCATTGTTCACAATCTCTGAGGGGTTAGCCAACATCCTCTTCTGTGACCTTCACATGAGGTAGGACGCATAACCCGTACGGTGGCAGGGCTTCTGTACTGCGTAGGGAGACAGGAAAAAGGGGTCATGCCCCCCGTGACAGCACACATCCACACTGAGGGAGTGTTCAAGAACAAGACCCTGAATCTCTACCCTTTGCTCGGGCCTCTATGGACAAGGGGACAAAGGGAAAAATACTTTTTTCCTTTCAGGGATCAATAGAGGAAAAAAAGAGCTGGTGACTGGTGTTTGATGTCCCCAGACAAACAATGACGGCAAGTACGGGAGTTGTCTTGGCTCGTGGTCCTCAGGTTGAAGGGCCGTTCCTCCCCCTCGCTAAACAACAGACCACATACGGCGACAGAGTACGACAGAAATTGGCAGAATTGGTTGTTTAAGAGAGACCTGCCTGCAGCCATTATTCTTCCTCCTCTTTCAGTCGTCTTATCATGTTGGATCTTGGTGTAGTGGCGTGTATAAACAGCGGGGCTGAGCGGTGGCTCTTTGTTGGGTCTTTCCTGCTGTCAGCAGAACGTGTCGTTTGGTCCTGCTGCTGATGTTTGCAGCCGGTGGATTCTGCCAGGCTGTCACGGTTATGTGTGGATTCATTTGAGACTGAATACACACATGCGCGTGCCTACACACACACACACACACACACACACACACACACACAGTCAGAGATGGGGATGGGAGGACACAATGGGTGTTGATCGAGGTCCGTTTTCAACAGAGCACAAAAGCAGGTTTTGTGTCTCGCTGTGATAGAGGAAGCTCCAACGTGTTCCTCATTGATAACACTGTACGGTGTAATAGAATCATTCATGCTGGATTGGATACACAAATGTTTCACCGGCTTTTATTATTGTCACATTGCAACGTGTCATAATGATTCCAAAACCGCCGTTATTGTCCTTGACATATGTTTGCTTGTTATCCAAAGGACAGGCCAGAGTCTTATTTACCCCTGCTAATCATACTATTGATGCATTGCAGGGTTCCCAGGCAGTGGTTAGTTGCCACGGTAACAGATAGAGAAGGGCATTTACAGATTAGACCCCGTGTTTGTCCTACATGTAGAGTCTTCTGAGGATTGCTCGATTACTAGACTGGTGGAGTGGCTCAGGGCATGCTCAGTTTGCTGTGCAATAATTGTATATTTTAAATTTGATGTTACAATTTGACCATTTGTTCTGAAATGACTGTGGCAGTATGAGCGCTGCCACTGAATTATCAACCCGGACCACTCACACTAAATAATAGTGGATCGCCAATCTCCTGTTTCATTTACTGGCCCTCGATTTAACCGAGACAGATTTTCATTGCGCATCATGGATAATCTGCCAAAACCCTCACCATTAAATGAGGTTTAGGATTAGTCTGCGTTAACCTCTGTGGCATGGTGTTGACCTGCTGCACTAAGGCAGATTGAGTAGCGTTGACACTCTTGTTGTGTCTGGCTGTTGACCTTCACTACTCGTGGTTGCCGTCTCCTTTGTGCAGCCTCCAGTGATTTAACACCTGACCCAACACCTGTCTGCCTGACTTAACGCCTGTGACTCCAGCCCCTGTAACTGACCTGTGGACTTGATTTTGACCTGCCGGTGGGTCAGCTCCTCCCTCCTCCTCCTCCCCTCCGTTCTGCCTCCCATCCCTACGCCATCAGCACTTTCACCACCCACTGCCACTTAATCTCCTTTCTGCACTTAATTAGCCCGCTATGCTAGGCAGCCCGCCCCATCCCCCAGTCGGCCCTAAGTGGTTAAACCGGCAATCCGTCAATTTGAGGTTTTAAGTAGAGAGGCATCCCAGCAAGAGAGCCCTTCCCCCCCACCCCCAACAGATCCACATGGCTGCCCATTTTAGTCTGTTATCAGCACTTCCTGATGTCTCTATTCCACACCAAATGGGAAACAATGAATCAATTACTGAAGGTACGCATGGATTCACACTGCGTGCATGTCCGTAGGACATCCACGCAATCATGAAGCCTCGCACACTGACATAGACATGTAAGACACCCATGATACTGCTGTGTCTGCTTTTCCCCAAACAATTATTCACAGTTCCAGTGGCCGCCTCCTCGACTCTGGAGGCTATAGCTCTATGTCGTAAATCTTGAAAAATGTTGAAAACGTTACGATAGCTTGAACAATACATGTACTATAAATGTTATAAGATTACCTTATAAACATATAGATTGTTAAAAAAAACTGTATGATTTGGCTTGAAGTCAATGGGGGGGGGCAGGGGGGGGGCATGCTCGCGCAAGGGAACCGCTATGTTGACAGATCTCTTTTTGAAGACATGGCTGTTCAGGAAGTCTAAACAACAATCTGCCTTTTCCCCGGCGACTCGTGACTCTCAGCTTGCCGTCTTCCATCCTGCCAATCAAAGGCTTAGCCCTCAGCGGCGCTGCCAGAAATGTTGTGGCAGCTAGCTGCGGGCAGATCAGTACGGGCCATACCCTCAACACATGACGCTGGTAGATCTCTGTGGTGGACTAGGACTGGGGCCTCAGCACTTTGGTTTTCGCTCATGAGTAATTTCTTGACTTTCGACAGCACTAATGCTCACTACGCTGTGAACTGGAATGCCACAAGGAAGTCTGAGTGTGGTATTTGTTTGTAAATTAGGCATCTGAAAACACTCATTAGAACCCCGGAGTGAACATCCCATCTGAAGCAATTTCGCTTTCGTAACAACTTTTTCAGTGCTGTTTCAGTGTCCTTACGCTTGTGCGGCACGGGCTGCCTTACCCCGGCATGACGAAGCAAAGCGCTTTCATATCGCAGAGATCACAGCAGAGCGAGACACGGATTACGCAGCCTGTTACTGGCCCTTGGTACATCGTACAGCGCTATCAGAGAAACCTTTCCAGCCTTTTATCTAATTGGTCCGTTTCCCAGCCACAAGAATAGGTTTAGCTGAGCGGTTTGATCCCCCTCATTGACATTGTTGATTTGTTGGCACCTTAATTATAGCCTTGGTACCTGGTGAAGAGAACAGTCTAATTGCCTCTAATAACCACTGAAGCAATGCCAAGAGCCTCCTAGGGCCAATGCATTACTGAGGCCCACTCACTGCTTATTACCCATTTCATAAACAGCAGTTAATGTACACCTGTCATTTAAAGTGCGTATGGACACGCCTTGAGTGTCACATTATCACATTATGGGTGATGTGTAAGCATTATCTGTTATTTATACAATAACGTGTAGATATTACGATAAACACACACGCACATTCACACTCGTTTCCAGTACAGAGTGCGTACGCACACACATACAGATACACATGCACCCCTGGAAAAAAACAAAACAACCATATCTTTCTCAGCTCAGTTCCCACTGTCTCTGATATTTCACTGTTGACGCTCACCTCGGGGTGAGCTCAGGCAGCACAGATTTCCTGCTCTGATTGCCATCTTTGCTCTTACCGCAGAGCTCATGCTAATCAAGGCAATTAAGTAACAGCACACTTCTTAATTTATGCTGCTGGGGCCAACATTGTACCTCCTCCTCAAATGAGGCACAATGACAGTGATCGTCAATTAGAGATGCGGTATCGGGGACGTGGAATGCCACAGATGGATATCACATCATCATCATCCCTCCTGCTAATTCATAGCCTGATTTGCATGACCATTTAGGAAACATTTATGAGAATGGGAAATGGATACTATCTGAGACGCGGGGGCACAGGGGGTGGATAGTTACAGGGGGATTTCTCTTTTGCTGCCTGTTTATACCTGCCATAATTTGTGCAGATGGATTCTCAGTGTGAACCGATGAGGATTTAAATAATTGAGTGAAAGAAGGGTGAATGTAATTTGGATCATGGCGGTTTGCAACAGACAGCATGGGGTTTTGGAAGTGTATTATTCTTGGCCTCGGTCTCAGGATAATGTAATTATTAGTTCTACCCTTTTTTGCCTGATATGAGGATGCTAACCCTCAACCTATAGTAATTTGTAGTGTGGGCTGCGCGAGCTTTAATGCCTGAAAACAGAGCATATTTGCTGGTGGGTGTGTAGGGGAGCAGGTCATCCAAAGGTCACCTTGAGTTTACTGTGAAGTCTCCATTTCAAACCTAGTGTTTAAAAACAGACTGTCAAAGAAAAGATGCAGATGAAGATATTGTTGTCGCTGATTGTCGTGACCGTGATGATGAAATGAATGGCAACGATGCTGATAGCGTCCACAACAATTACCACCCCAACACTGATGATGGCGGTGATGATAAGTTCTGCCAAAGACAATATTTTAACCTCTAAGGGAAGGCAGGACAAGAGACCACCCTCTATCCTCATTGGTCACTCGATGGCTACGCTACGTAGCCTTTCCCATTGTTTAAACATTTGCTTTGGAACCATTCAAGTCCAAATAAATCACTCTAATTGGATTAGTAGGCCAGGAAATGTCTGCTTAAGATTTGGGTAAAAGCTTCTGCTTGCTTTGTTTAAAGAAGACAGCTGCCAGGTAGCCGGAGGGCTGCAGTTACACACTGATGTATATTTATCTCTCTTCCCTCTCAGGGGGACCAAATTTTGGCAGCTTCAGCGGTCGTATCATTTTCCCGCCCTCAACTCTTGTCTCTTTCCGACATTTGAATAAAGTTTTCCTCGGCTAACTGAGTCGTCAATACTGCCTCCCTCGAAGCTCTCTCTCCGAAGAGGTCAGGTCTGATTGGGAACTCGCCGTGTGCAGGGGAACATAAATAGGATGGAGAATGAGTTGTTGGAGCCCTGCTTCTTCCCTCTGTTTTAATCCATGCCTTCCACTTTCCACCAAACCACGGAATTGATCTAATTTCCTCTCTTGAAGCACTTATCTCTCTATCTTCCTTCCCTCTCTGTCATCATCGTCTGTGTCTTTCCGTTCTTCTCATACCGCTCTGCCATTAAATCCTCTCTGTTCTACTTTTTTGGGGCTTTATTCTGTTACGGTCGACGTTTAAACTGAGCGAGGGCAGAGCGATTGTTAAGGTATCCTTTCGGTATTCCAGGTCGCCCTTAGTTAGCGACAGAGATTGAGACGTGGACTCTAGGTTCTTGGTGTATCTCCATCTGCCAGGATGCATCCACAAAACCAGTATTTTGGATGTCAGCAAATCTTGCTTGTGCCATGCTGCCAAACCCGCTGTTGTTTTCGATACTGTTTGGATCTGTCCAAGAAGCTGGGCTTGTGTCTTATATCTAAGCACTCCTCCAAAATTGCACCCCTCAAGCATGGTTGAGAATTGATGGGAATGTTGATGTTCCTGGTTTGGCATCTTTCCGCGGTAAGAGTCCGAACCAGAGGGAGTTTAGTCTCTAGGATCTTCTTACTGGGACCAGGAAGTTAAACCTGACATTGATTTGTCCTGGAATAAACTCCCAGCCTGAAGTTCTTTTCCAAATCTGTTTTTCATTGAATCTTGGCAGCTGTGAGAGGCACTGGGTGAGCAAGCTAATTACAACTATACTCAAAAATGTCATAAAATGAGATGTACAAAATTTTAATGGGATAGTTGAGTGACATTTTTTGTTTGGGAATATTTGATATTGTTTAATTGTGATATTATACAGCCTGATAATCAAATAACCACACTGTGTCAGTTTACAGCTGAAACTTTGAAGCTAAAATGATAACTGTTAACACTTTTAAATCTTGAGGAAATGCTCACAGCCAATAATTGGGTCGAGTAGACTAAGCCCTAATTATATTGCTGTTATTTGTTTTTGGACTTCCCCAGTTATCTGGAGCACCATATTGTGATAATCCCTCATGGAGAGTGGGGATGAGGAAGAGATTCCATAAAGATATGACTAAAGTCTAATCCCACCAATGTTCTGTTTGCTCAGTTTTCTGATTTATTTGCCCCTTTGTCTAAAGCTTAGGTTACACACAATGTACAATTGTTCCTTCTTGGAGAATAGTCAATATTTAATAGGACAGATTATGCACTGTTTTGTTAAGGATGTCTTGTGTGCAATATGGAAAACTACAAACCAAAATTATATGTGTTTACGTGCACATTCATATTCTAATATTATTCGAGATACTCAAGTATTCAGTCCAGAACGTTGGTACATGTTAACACTGTATCAGTGGATTGCATTTACAATAGATGGCATGAACTCAAATGTCACTTATGAGAAGCCCAAATATAATAAGTTGAATATACCATTTACTGTTGTTTTTGCAGGCTGTGCAGTCTTCTGTCTGGTATTATCTGTAGTACTCTGTTGATTTATGTATGCAGGGATTGTAAATAATGGGACATAAAGATGCATATAATCACCCTGTGCATCTTTATTAGTCACCCTCCTTTACCTTCCTGAACTAATCTTGTGTTGGCCCTATACATTATAAATCTAACTACAATACATGTACCCATCATTTTGCTCACATTGAACAGGATATGATTGGTATAAGAGCATTTCTTGTCCAGTTTTCTAAAGAGGGGTGTATGTGAGTGGGTGAAAGCTTAGGCAGTCGGTCAACGTTGGCAGACATCACCTCCAAACCGGGACTGCTTCCAGTAATAATGAATATCCAATCGCTGGCTACATCAGAGAGGGTTAACTTGTTTCTCACCTATCAGGGAAAGAAGTGCTGCAACTAATTAGAGGTGGTGCAACAAGTAATTGGTACGTTTACATGCACACTAATATTCCACTATAATTCCGAATATGACAATATTCCGAATTTGATACAGGTCATGTAAACAACAAATTCCGTTTGGATATTCCGAATTAGGCCTTATTCTGAATTTAGCATTTTCCGATTAAGATGTGGGACATGCCGATATTATTTGGGTTTTAGGAGCATTCTTTGGACATGTATACAGTGCATTCGGAATACGCATCTCAGTTTGCAAGGCTGGGGTAGAGATGCATGCCCAAAAGAAAAGCCCACATTTCCGGTTGGAAGGAGAAACACACCTACTTTTAAACATTTTGAAAAACTCTTTGGATAGGAAAAGGTTTTTGGATATGTGCAAATATCGCAACCACAACCTTTTCAAGAAGGTGGTTGAAGGAAAGAAAGAGGGAGGCAAGTCAAAGGTCAAACAAGTCCGCCACCGGTGGAAAACTTCCTATTCCTTCCTAACTTCCTAAAAATCCTATTTTGACTGCATGACTGCAGTTTGAAAAGGAGGAAATTCCTCCGTAGGGCAATTAAGTTATTTAAAGGGCGTAGCCGTAGGACATATATCATGGGGGCGTTTTGCATTAATCGGAGTATGCATGGCTGCATGTAAACTGAAATATTAGTAGAATATTCATTTCCATTAGCCATGTAAACAGCTTAGTAGGAATATTGTCTTTTTCGGAATGAGGGCAAAAACCGGAATATTAGTGTGCATGTAAATGTAGTCACTGTTGAACTGTAATAAGTGCTATTACTGAGTTGACTATTTCAGTTTAGCAATGCAATCTAATTCAGTTCATAGTGGACTGTCATGGTTTTGCCCTGCGTGCCTTTTAGTTCTTTCCGCTTTGCCTTGTTTTGTTATTAGTTCTGTTCTATACATGGTTTTGCCCTGCGTGGATTTAGTTATTCTGCTTTGCCTTGTTTAGTTATAGTTAAATTGGTTCCTGTCTTGTTTTTTGCCCTGCATGGTTTTTAGTTCTTCTTGTTTGTTATCTTCTCACCTTAGTGTAGTGAGCTTTCCCCGTCTTGGTTCTCCCTGTGTCTCTATCTGTCCGTTGCATCTCTGCCTTTCTGTATCTCCTGGTCTTTCTCTGTCACTCTGAGTCTCTCTGTATTCTCTAGTGTCTCTCTGTACCCTCTATGTATCTTTGTGTCTCTGTTCTCTAGTGTCTCTCTGTACCCTCTCTGTATCTTTGTGTCTCTGTTCTCTAGTGTCTCTCTGTACCCTCTCTGTATCTTTGTGTCTCTGTTCTCTAGTGTCTCTCTGTACCCTCTCTGTATCTTTGTGTCTCTGTTCTCTAGTGTCTCTCTGTACCCTCTCTGTATCTTTGTGTCTCTGTTCTCTAGTGTCTCTCTGTACCCTCTCTGTATCTTTGTGTCTCTGTGTTTGTTAGTGTCTCACTGTGCCCTCTTTGCATCACTTTGTCTCTCTCTGTGTACCAATGCCCTCTCAGTGTGTCTCCCTCTGGTTTCCCCGTGTTCACTCTGGTATCTTCTTGTCTTAGCTGTGTCTTGTTTTGATCATGTTTTCTGTTTCAGTGTCTAGGTTTTGTATTTCTATGTGTATGATGTTCCCTGGTCTATTTCCTTTAGTTCTATGTCCAGTTGTATTTCCTTGTCTAGTCCTATTCTGCCCAGTTGTGTCTTGTTTGTAATCACCCAGTGTCTTGTTCCCCAGTCAGTCTTTGTCGGTCCATTGTGTTTCCTGTACATGTGTACACGCTCTGTGATAGAGTTGTTTCTTTGTGTCTTCTGGAAATCCAAGGATTAAAATTCCCTTCTGACCTCACCTCTATCTACACATGACAGTGGACAACACTGTATTTGCTCAGATCAGTATGTTGTATAAAAACACACACATATACACGTGAGCATGCACAAACACACATACACTACCATCTTGTCACATCTGAGCTGATGTGTGAAGAGGAACACCTCCTAATGTAAGGGTTTTTGCACATTGGTTGCTATAATAGAGCTGTACCGGCACACCGAGTACAGTTATATAACTAGTGTTAATGCCACTTTTTCAGTGTCAGTCCTGGAAAAATGTGTTGTCTTTCTTCTTATTGGGTCTTTGATGTCAATGGAAACTGTGACCTTTGCGATGAGGGACATGAGTCACGAGCTATTGCTTAAAAAATAAATGGAATAATGGTTGTACACGGAGCATCGCAATTGGGTCAGCTCAACATATGTTTGATTGAGGCGAAGCGTGTTTTTGTGAGTGAATTTTGCTGTGTGGAAAATTGTTGCGGTTATGTTATTGTTGTGGTTTTTGTGTTTCTAGTATTTTTGTTTAATTTCTGGGGACCATGTGTTCAAAACGTTTAATTCCGGATTGGTCCAAACAGGTAAAACCTTTGTGTAAGCCTCTGATGTTTATAAAAAAGAAAGAAAAGCAGATGAACGTTCTGCTCAACAAGCGATGTGTTCTAACAGAAGATCACAATGGAATAGGTCAAACTGACACTTCTTTTTCACAATAACACCAGATTCAGCGATGGCATATGTTTTTCGAGGATGCTTGGGTTGAGTATGGTACCGGAAAAGGTCTCTTTGTAACTTGTACCTGTAGTAAGAATAAATTGTGAGACAGATCCAAACTTTCTCAAGGCCATTAGATCAAGAATTCACTTAGATACAGCAGTTATATATAACATCTTCTGAACGCACAAACAAACAAAACCATACATCTGAGCTCGGGCTGCCCTTTTGTTTGTCATTTCCTTGAAAAGCAAAACCTTTGCACTTTATCCTGTATTCGCTAATAGTGCTACCCTAAATAATAAATTAATCTTTCTCAAATATAAGTGAGACGGTTTCAAATAGATTGCGTGCCAGTAGTGCTTACGAATCAATGCTGATGCAATATCGAGATCTGAGCACATGCGTTGTTTGTCCAAGCCTTGTGTCACTGTGCGTTTCTTTAAAGTGCTGAGCTTGTACGTCGTCTGTTGGACATACCTCTACATCTCTGTCACCCTAATGCCTTATTGGATCCAGCTACTACTTGGCAGCAGTTATGTTGTCTAGAAGATCCCATCCAGTCAGCACTTCTGCTCTCGAGATGAACATTTCCCTGAACTGGGGATCCAAGGACACAAGAAAAAATAATGAGAGGGCTGAGAGGATGAGGATGAGTAGGATGAAGACGGCAAGCGAGGTAACTAGGAATGACAGCGAGAGAGGGCCATAGGAAGAGCAGGAGAGGGGAAGGAAGCCAGAGGAGATTATAGAGAGATAGTGAGAGAGAAGACATTTCGGAGGAGGGACGGAAGGGTTTGGCAGCCACAGAGGTGGTTGAGAGATTGGAGGAGCTGAGAAAACGGAACGGGTGTGACCGAGAGGTCACGTACCGTAAAGCTTTTCCAAGCATTTTGTCATGTGTTGTGTCTGAGATAGGGGGTTGGGGGCGGGGCTCCGGGGAACACGTTGACAGTAAGGTGACAGGATGAGCTGTGATAGGACAGCTGTCACGTGTCACCTTGTGTCAGAGAAAATGGTGACACCTCGCTGATGTTCCAGTGAAGTGGTCCCACAAGACCACCCTGGACTTGTGAAGTAACCGGCCTCAAAGGTGCCCCTTGGATAATAGAATAGAATAGAATAGAATAGAATAGAATAGAACTGGAGGTATTTGTAGGATAGAATATGCAGAACTATCTTTTGTGGTGGATTCCAAGTCCCACCCTCCTTTTGAAATAGACAGTGCTAAAATAAGGCCCTACAGTACAGTCTTTGCATGGTAGTCAGCTACAGTAGCTGCTGGCATACCATATAATTCAGACACAGCGTGCATGCTCCCAAATTTAAAAATACAAGCACGCTAGACTTGACTAACATTGATGGACAAAACCCGATATACAATTCCATATCCAGAAGGATTCAATGACATTAGCTTCTTCTGTTATATAGCCATTCCTCAGCTGCATGACATGGCGTAAGGAGCCGCTACATAAATACACACAGACCTGCGACTACATGTCATGTCACCTGCACACACTGTTTAATTCGCTTTTTTGGGAGCATGTTTTTCATTCTACGCAGGTGTCAAACTAGGTGTCAATCACGAAGAGGCAGGGTTACAGTAGGTTCATGTACACTACTTCACATTTCTATTGGCATGTCCCTTTCAGTCCGTAAAAGCTAAAGCCAGTCAAATACTGTATCACACCCATGTAGGCAGCTCTGCCCTCTATGGAGACAGTGTCAGGTGAAGCCTAGCGGCTCTCGAGCCAGAACGTTTAACACCCACCCCACTCCACACACACACACACACACACACACACACCGTTTGTTTTTGTTTTACACCTTTCTTCTTTTCTGAGGAGATACTGTAGTTTTCTCCATGCTCTTTATTTACTTACTTTTTCTTGGTACATTCTCTGCTGTGTGCTACGGAGGAAATAATGCAAGGGAACGATCATGAAGGTCTGTCTCAGTTATTGTCACAACAGTGAAAGACAGTTTATACCACACCAGTAAAGGCACAGAGAAGGGATTTATTCAACGGCCGTCAACGGACCATTGTTTAGCAGAGAAAGCAGTCTTTCAGGTTAGCCTTGAGTTTGATAAATGCTATTGATCTTCAAAGATGATCATTAAAGGGTAGATTCACAGAACTCAGTCCTTCTTTGTTTCACTGTCTCTTGCTCATCATCAATCAACTGTCTGCTAAAAGGAGCATAATTTTGAAAATATCTTTGGTCGATGCCGCAAGTCTGTGTCGCTTTTGGTTTCCAGTATAAACATTCAGACAGACAGACATGTTTACACACAGTCGCACAAAGCTGCTCATTATGGGGTGTCAGATCAGGGTTTCTTTTTTTTTTTTTAAGGTCCCTTGCGTGGTTCTGGTCAGAAAGGGTTGCCATAGCAGCACAGGCGTGTGTGTGTGTGTGTGTGTGTGCGTGTAAGGCTAATTGAGGTGGAGGCTAAGCCGGTGCGGGAGGGACCAGCTGTCTGAGCTAGCTACTGTAATTATGGCTTGGGAGATGCATGCTTTGTACTTCTGTATATCTGTGTTGGTGTTTTCACACATGCATGATTGTGCATCAGGCTGACCTGAGTCAGATAGTAAAGTATAGTGGCAAATATCTTTTAGGTTTTCTTTTAAGGGTGATGCTTGCTACATAGGGCAATATAGTGAGTGACAGAGATGTAAGCCAATCACAGGTGTTACAGTGATGTGACAGTTATCTTAACAGACTTCTCTATGAGGGACATCTTACCTGACAGTATCTGGATAGTCCTAATGTGGAAAAACCTACATATCTGGTGCAAACAGTGATTTGTAAATATTTTACCAGGTCTATTGCACATCTCTTGACTATAATTTCCTATTGTTTTCTTCCTCTTGTGTCCATCTCATCTTCTGCGACATCGATCTACCTTTTATTGAATAAATCAAAGAATTAGGTTTTATCTCTACGCAAACATTTTACATTTATGGTATGTACAGTAGCTGATGATCTTGTTCACAGTGACTTAAAGTGAGTGCAGAATGGTAAGCCTGGTAACCAGACGAATCTGTGAGCTCATGTTTTATTTGCTCTGGCAGATGCGTCTGGTCCCCCTCCCTCCCAATTGGCGGGTTCACACCAAGCTGTCACTGGTCAATCCGAATACATTTTCATTGGTAAATTCCAAACCTTGTGACATGGAACTTCTGCCTCACTTTAAGAGGGTAAACTCAAAATTGTCTCTCTCTGCCAAAACTACCGTTAAACTAAGTTACCTACTGGTGGATAGCTTTGAGTAACCTTCAGTGAGTAATGGATATTTTTGTTACACATAATATCTCTCAGTGGCCTTGCCCTATTTTCCATGAACTAAGTTGAAGCACCCAAGCACACATGTCTGCTATGAAAGCTATTTGTCAAATCAAATGTATTTGTTATGTACATATTGAAATAGGAGGAAGGAGGGGAAAAGGACAATGATTAAAGATATTTAACAAATATAAACTATTTACAACTATTTACCAGGGGTAGGCTACTTGCCATGCTCAAATGCTGCTGATGAAACTATTCAGCAGTTTAGCCTCTGGTAACAAAGCTGTCCAATGAGATTTCACTTTTGACTTTTGACCAGTCACAGCTTGGTGTCAACACGCCTACTTGTGTCGACATGCCCACAGTCCAGTGCCATGTTTGACTGCAGCTACCTATACTTGGTTCAGACAGATTTCCAGCCTGCCTGACTTTATCTCATATGGGGCAGGTTTGATATGATGACTGTGCAGAGGAGCACCATTGAGGCATTTTCATAAACAACCAAGATGGCTGCCGCTGATGGGGAACGGTCTGTTGAATCCGCTATCGCAGCAGTATTAGACAAACTGGATGGTATATTTTATCTATATTTAAATATATATTATTTAAATATTAAATAATTAATTTAATTATTTAAATATATAGAAAATATACTGTCCACTTTGTTTAATAGAAAGTAAAAGTAAAAATGTAATGTTTACATATATA
>OMKK01065570.1:0-29220 GCA_900302305.1 Polymixia japonica
AGATAGATAGATAGATAGATAGATAGATAGATAGATAGATAGATAGATAGACAGACAGATAGATAGATCATTGTTTAATCTCTCTGTGACTGTACATACTGCAGCTATAGAGACGGTTCACCCTGAGGATGTCCACAGCACTCATCTCTGTGGCCCTTCCAATGACTGCATTGTTGTCAGGGATGGGCAGAATGGTCGGCTGCCTGTTGCGAGAGAAGGCAAACCTGCGGTACACAGAGTCAATACACAATAAGAATAAAATACTTAAATTATTAGTGTACTTCAGTTTAAGTAATATAACTTAAGGCAGCCATTTTGCCTTCTATCGATTGCACATGGCCATTGTGCTTCAATTACGCTATAATTATACAGTATGACATAATTAACTATGTTTTTAAAGGATGTAATTATAGATAAAGCTTGAATGAATCTCTTCATACTACCTTGAATACTGCATGACAGAATTATAGTCGTAGGGAGTGCCAAGGTTCCTGGTGGCGATCTTATCAAAATTGCGCTCTTGTCCTGGAGGAGATTCACACAGTTGTGTCAAGTTTTATCGATGTTGTTGCTGTTTAACTGCACTGTGTGTCAGTCAGGATGCTTTCAGGGAAGAGTGGGGCAGAGTATCTGTGTTACATGCTGATGCAAGCTGGCATTGAAACAGAAAGGAGCGGATGATTAAAGGGCCTTTTATGAAGGGAAAACAGCTGTTAAATGCCTACTTTCTGTGACCTTTAGACAAAATTTTACATTAATATTTAAATCAAGTTAGAAATAAGTGAAGAAATGTGACCCAGACTCGCATTACATTCAATATAAGGCTAATTGTATTAAGAAAAAATAAAATATAATCACAATTCTCAATTATGTGGTTACAGTCAAAAGTAACAAATTAGAAAGTATATGAAATAAATCCATCAAGGCAGACTTGGTCCATTTTGCAAAAATGCGTATCTAACTAGCGTTACTGTAGATGGACTTGTGAGGACATGATGTAGAAATTATCAAAATTATTAGACTTAAGTCCATTTGGCTACAGATTTCTTTGTATTTCCTCAGACAAATGAATGACCAACATTGATTTGATGTAGCTTCAATCTCAGGTAATCTGAGTAAATCTCTTCCCTCCTGCTGAGGGAAACACACACATGCGCATGCGCCGTCCACAGAGCAGAACCCAGCTCTAATGTTGACCTGAGTGTTGACGCCCATAATAACCAATAACCACGAATAAAAAATAAATAAATAAATAAATAATTACTGAGGCAGATCATTTCCGCCCCCGGTAGAATATATAAAGGGGAAACACTGCTGCCCAATCTAAGGTATAAACTGGGATTTAAATGAAACGGAGAGAACAAGACACAGAAATGGCACGACATCTATAATGTTTGCTGTTTGATTCTATGTTGTAAAAGTAGCATGTAATTTGTGTTTTAATCTATTATTGTGTGATTCTGTGTTGTCTGTTAACTGTCGGAACTTGATGTTTTAAGCTGCTGTCTTGGCCAGGCTTCCCTTGAAAAAGAGATCATTGTGTCTCAATGGGACCGACCTGGTTAAATAAAGGCTAAATAAAAAAAATAGAATAATAGGCTATTGTGGACAAAGTGTACGATGACCCACCGCGGATGACGTTCTCCAGCAGGATGCGGACGTGCTGGTCCCTGTCGGAGCGGGTCTGTTCGTGGTTGAAGCCCAGGGCGTGGAGCAGCTCATGCTGGATGGTGGACTTGAACACACACCCTCTCCTTCTCAGAGACACCGTCTGCCCGTTACCACGACGCCCCACGAACGAGAAGCACCTGGGGTGAACAGAGCGGCAATAAGCTGCAGACGTTGACATCTTAGGCGGTTGCATTTGTGCATTTATTATTCATTCAATATTTTGATTATTTCCAGCATTTAAACAAAATGAGTGCATGCATCTGCACGTTTTTGTTTGTGAATGCATTTTACAGTACGTGGGTGTATGATGGGTATGTGATGTGAGTTCATGCAAGTGTGTGTATGTGTGTTTTTTTGTGGGATCCTACCCTGAGAGAGATTGGATGTCCACAAAGTCACGCTGTCTCATTCGGGGGACAAAACGGATGCAGGTGGATGTAGCAAAGGATTGCAGGCCTTCTCTGATGATGTTTCTCTCTCTTTGGGCTTGAAAATGACATTCATTATCAATTTAATAGATGGCACCTCTCTTATCTGGTTGGACAGCAGACAGTATCTAATCTTTTTCCTATCACCTTAAGGGTTTACCGCAAATTTGACTAAGAAATTAAGAATCTAAGAATCATC
Organism: Polymixia japonica; assembly: GCA_900302305.1. Lineage (NCBI taxonomy): Eukaryota > Metazoa > Chordata > Actinopteri > Polymixiiformes > Polymixiidae > Polymixia > Polymixia japonica. Next base: position 2,299 of record OMKK01065570.1, read on the forward strand.
AAATATGCTGATAAGTTATTTTCGTGACTACAAATCTGCTGAATAAAAACGTAAGATACTTACAATAGTCGCTGCTGATGGTGAAGGGTACATAGACATTCCCGTCAGAGGACTTAGGCCACAAGCAGCCTCGGGCTGTGCAGGGATCTGCATTCTGCAGGCCTGTCATCACCGCGATGTCTCCATACATCACCAGCGGCTCATTGATGCCTTTTCCTGCAACATTACAAGTGGAAGTCTGGGAAAATGCTTTTGTTTGGGGTTTTTTGGCATATTAATTTAATTTTCTTGATTTTGCTAGAGTTACTGGCTCTATTAAGAAACCGAGCATAACACAAATAACTCTGGTTCCTCACCCCTTATTTATTTAATTTCATTTGAACTGAAATATATTTTTTCACTTTCTAAATTCACATGAATGAGCTAATGATACAAAGACTCAACTGTTAAGAATCTATTGTACTTGCAACCACAAAATCCATACAATCACATAAAATCTTAAATCGGAGTCTTAAGGTTCACCTCCAGATGCATCCTCAGTCCAATAACCTTTCAAAGCCTGGTGATTATAGACTAATATCTCTGGTCACACTTACAGTATATCCACCAGTCAAAATGTGCTTGCCTGTGCAGTATAGGAGAGTGAGAGTGGGTGCCCCCTGAGTTTTAATATGAGTTTTAATCAGAAGTTACGCTTATTCTGCCCTGTAAGTCCTGTAAACATGCTTGCACTGTTTGTTTGAGAAAATACCAGGTACTAATGAGATTACTGGAGGGAAGCTTTAAGGACCTGTGTAATGGAGGCCAACATACCAACATTAGCGTTGGCCTTCTCAAGCAGCGTTGAGACAGAGAACTCATCTTTGTCAATGGTGTTGTCTGTGGAATCAAAATGTATCTAAATGTAGCAGTTTTGCAGTATTGGCAAGACAAGGCAAGTTTAGTTGTACAACACATTTCAACAACAAGGAGTGTTTTGCATAAAACATTAAAGGCATTAAGTCAAAGTGCAAAAGAAACACATTATAAAAAGACATTATTAAAGTTAAAAATAGCAACAAAATATATAAAAATAAGATAAAAATCAAGATAAAAATAGAATACATAGAATGCATAAAATTAAGTAGTAAAAGTTACAGTGCAGTGCAAGAAATGAAAGTATAGTAAAAGTATAGGATGATAAATTGACTCTATTATGTGAAGCATAACTTACCTGAGTCTTCACCACCCTCTTCAAACAAAGCCTGCAATAAGATACAGAACCAGGTACAATAAAGAGTGGAATTATTTTAGTGGAAATATATAAGTACTGTACAAGTTAGGACAGGAAGTTGGTTTCTATAAGCCGGCCTGTTGAAGATTACCTTTATTCTATAGCTCTGGACAGAGCAGAGGACTGTGATGAGCACAGCAGCCTGGAGGATGGAGGACATCACTGGCGATATACTATAGGACACTCCAAGAAGATGCCTGGAGGTTTTATATACCGTAAGACCAACTGCATTGCATCCAAATATGGCATACTGCACAAGAAGGAGAGATATTGACCAATTCAACCCAACTGTGACTGGCAGTTATTGCTCAAATAAGACTGTGGTTTGTAGAGTCACAACAAAAGCCATGCAATGGCCATTTGGTCACAGGAACACAACAGAGATTGTAAAATCTCCACAGAGATTCCAAAAAAAAAAAAGCCAGTTCAAAAAGATGAACAATAACTTCAAAGTCTAAAAATAATCTCAAAGTACAAAGGGCTGTTATTCTATTTTGAATTGCAATTTTGTAGTAGTACACCTAATTCCATTTAATAGCAAATACATGTTCATTCTTGTCAAACTATTGTTAACAGTCAACAGTTGTGCAAGCATAAGAAAGGTTCAAGTGGATAAAGAAGTAGAAGTGAAAATTTTATTTGAAATTATAAATCTTTTTTATTTGGCATTAATCATATCAGTCATTGATTGATGCATACATATCTTGTGGCTCTTGATGTTTTTGTAGTGGAACAGTAAAATCATCCCCAGTATCAACTCTATAGGTGAAACATGGGGAGATGCCTATTTTTTTGTCTTACTTCTTCCTAAAATACTCTTAGTACTTTCAAGAGTTTTGGCTGAAACAGGGAAGAGGGATGTTTATTACAATACTCAGGTTGAATAACACTCTTAATATTACAGAAAAACACACAACAGGATTATGAAATTAGAGTCAGGAATAGGAGTCAACTGAGCATGTTTTGGTTAAATATGGGAAAGAGAGATAACGGAGGCTAGAATGTCAGAGGTTAAAAACATCAATTTACAAAGAATTTTGAAATTAGCACGACATTGAAAAGATGAAGGATATCTGAGGCAACGGGTCTATTACTTCAATTGTATGATATTATCATGATTTTTGTAGACACTAGATGGCGCTCATCTATGTCACCCGCGGTAAAAAAGCCAGAAGAAGAGCAGCCCTTCATACTTCCTGTCCTACTTCCTGTCACTCCGGGTTTCTGGGAGGAGAGTCCTCTCCATAATGGCGGACACGTGTGGCCAAGTCATCCTGGGATCCGGGCTTACTGTCCTTTCCCATCCTCTTATGTATATTAAAGTTTTGGTACAGGTAAGAGAAGTTCCCGGTCAAGCTTTGGGGCGTATTGCAGCTGCCGAGCATAAGTGGTCAAAAGGCAGTGGTTTGCTACTGTCAGTGTTTAAGCTAGCCATGCTAATACGAAGCAGCTAAAGTTGGCTAGCTGTCATTGTGTTGATGTCCTCTGTTTTGTATGTTTACTAAAGGAACACGTTCCCCCCAACTTGTCACCTCGAGTTGTGTCGCTCCTGTTTGATTCTGTTCATGTTCCTTGTGTTGTTATTGACATTTCATATCTGTGTGCTATCAAACGTTTGACCATGGTGAAAGGTCAGAGGAACAAGCTAATGTTACGTTACGCTAGCTGGCTAGCAGACATGTAGATATATAGATAGTAATGCTACACAAGCTAAACCTTATTATTAACCCTATAACCTTACTTATTACGGTTGATTGTCATAAATGGCCACACGGTAGCATACAATATATTATGTTATTACAAGATATTATATCGCTAACACTATATCATTCAATGGTCGATGCCCTTTGCCCCACATAAATAGTTAGCTAGCTTGCAAGTTTAGCTTATTTTAAATTTTGTCATTTAGCCAGGTAGCTTGACAGTAAGTTAATTTAATTAAGGCAGAAGAAAAAATGTATAGTGATGACATTTCATCGAGTGTGTGATTTTTGGATGATACGATCAGACCGGTAGAGGTATATGAAATAAAAAACGCCAGACTGAATGAATGTGTTTAAATGTGGACCTAATTGAGGACGAGACAGTTATAGGTGTTTCACACCATTTCTGCAATGCCTTTTAATGAAAGTGCGTTAGTGACGCTTTCCTGCTGTGTCCCTCTGTTGTGTTAGGTTGGACATGAGCCTCTACCTCCAACCCTTGGTAGAAACCTGTTTGGCAGACAAGTCTACCAGCTACCTGGACTGTTTGCTTACGGTAGGTCTACCCTTGTTGAGACGGTACAGTAACTTGATTGAAGGGTGTGTCAGTGCCATATCTATCCAGAGCTACTAAGATGCCAGTAAAAGGGGTTATTAATAAAAATGTACCACAAGGATTAATGTGACATTGCCAGATGAGACCAACACATTAAAGTGTTTTCTAATGCATGAATATTGATTACTGGCTCAGTTTCCCCACATTTAATTAACATATTTACAAAAGCAAATCAGAGGCCCAAAATATTTTTGTTACAATTGTTTTCTTCTGACATTCTGAATCTTACTATTGTTGCTGAAATACATGTTCAATTTTAGGGGTGTAATGATACGTTTTAACAGCAATACGATACGCATCACGATACATTGTTGGCGATACGATACAATGAATTGAAATCAATACAGTAACTTAGCCAAAAATTCAATCTGTGTGAAATAAATACCTGGATAGTGCAGAGGTTTTTCTTGTAAGGGATAAATTCATTATTATGGATAGAAATAAGTAAACACAACAATTCAATGGCAAATACATTGACATTTTATTTGACCAAATATGGACAAACTAACATCTTGTTGACAATATTGACAATGTGACAATATTTTTAACAAATAAATAAGTGCAACTTCAGGTTGGAAAAAAAATCAAGACTGGGGATAAGTGCTTCCCCAAATTCAGCAATCTCAAAATCACCTAAACAATTAAACGGAGCATCCTAGGCTGTCTTTTTTGAAGGAGGTGGCTCGTTTGGAGGTGCATTATTTGACAAATGTATTTCAATATTGAAATGTTTCTCAGCTCTGATTGACACAAAACAACAACCTTTTCTTCACACCACTCAATATTTATTTTAAAAGCACACCTGTGGTCTCTCCCTCGGTTCCTGACAACTCTGAGCTTCCCTCTACTGCCTGCTGAAGCATTACTCACCCCAAAACCCTTATGCAAGGCTAGGTTGAGCGTATACACCGGCTACATGTGTACGTCATGTTCCTGGCGTTATCAGTGACCAGAACATGATTCTTGTCGGAGATGCTCCATTCTGAGCAGGCGTCACGCAGTAACACACCAATGTGTTTACCAGTATGTGACAAAGCTAAGGTTTGGATAATTTCATGGAACCCTGGATTTTCAACCACACTGTACGGTTGCATATCTTTACAGATAAACCTGGCAATGGATGCTGTGATGGCTTTAGCCCTAGGGGAGTTTTGGCCACATTTCTGAGACTCGAAATGGGTCTGCAAGGCTTGAGGCTTGCTCGGAGTCGGCTGGCGCTGCTGCTGCGGGAACGATGCTAGTGCTAGTTTTGCGTTCAGTGCTAGCAATACCATAGCGCTTTAATAGGTGCATGGAAAGATTGGTTTGTGTTGACGTTATATTTTATCCCAGCTTTGCATACTTGCAAACTTGCATACTTTGCAAACAGCGAGCGATTTATCAAGGGTGTCTTTACAAAAGCCAAAATGTGTCCACACTCTGGGCTTCAAAGGCAGCTTGAAAATCTCACGTTTTATCGCCTCGTCTCGAAATGGGTCTGCAGGCTAGAACTGAAGATAAAGAGTATTTTCCAATGTATTAATGTATCTAACTTGGTTGATTACTGCAGCTGATTGTGACAAAATAACAATGTGTGTCAAATTCTTCTTTTTCTCAAAATTATAAACTGTTGTACTGGTTTTAGTTACTGAGGTCAGCATTCTAGCTTGTGCCATCCTGAATAATGGGTATATTTTGTTTTGAAATGTGAGAGGTCTGAGGCTACACGCTAGTGAGCAGGTGCATTACAGTACTGCAAAGTAAATTAAGTTTGAATACGTTTCTTTACACACATCTTCATTGTGCTAGAAGACGGGGTAATGGCTCGCAGACTCCGTCAAATAAATCATTATAGAGGAAAACCTCAGGTTCAACAGGGAATTGTGTGTAAATTGCATTACTCTGGTTACTACAGCTCGGTCTGTCCTTGCGTTTTGGGACCAAGATAATTCTACCTGTATTGAGACCACTGGCCTTTTTAGTTCCTGTTTTTCATTCTAAAAAAGGGAACATTGTATATCATGAGTGCTCATAGAGGCAAGGGTATCTTAACACCCATAGTATATATTTGCTATTGAGTTGTGTCTTATCCTCCCGTGAATGTCTCTTTGTATATTTCAGCAAAGCACATCATCAAGATCGATGGTAAAGCAGGTCTGTTTAACGGGCTGGCCCCAAGGCTCTGTGCTAGCAACATCGGAACCATCATACACAGCACAGTTCTGCAGGTAGGCATGACTAGATTTGCTAGATCTGTAGTTCTCAACCATGTGCCACCGTGGCCCAAGAGTATGCAGGTTTCCATGCCAACCAGACATTACACCTGTCAATTCCACCAATTGGCTCACCTTCACAACCATGGCTTCATTTTGTCAGCAGCCTTGCTGGAATGATATTGGTCGTCATGCATATGGGGTTAATGATGTACATCGACCCGTCCATTAATCTGAGTAGATTGGCTGGCATTAACACGTTAGGTTTTACCAGCAGACATGCGTTGTCAATTCTTCAGTTTTATTTGTACCACGTAATCCCAAAACCTCTCAATACAACCAAAGCATATTGAAAACGTGGATTTGATTGTGCAGAACCTTTTAATAGGTTTGACATGGCAAACTTTTTAATGCAAAAAAATCCAGTTAGGGTAGCAGCTGAGGGGCACCGTAGGGTCTAGCCAGGTCTCGGTAAACGCCAGCACGCAGCAGATCACAACGTCCCGCTGGAAGTTAATCCATGCGTGTAGTTAGTGACGAACAAACTTCCAAACGTGCTTGTCGATCATACTGTATGAGTGACAGTGCAGTATGTGCAAAAATAAAAACAATACAAGAGCCATTATCAGAGTGACCTTCCTACAGAGTCATTGTTCTGCAATGTGCAACTGTCAGAACAACATGCCAGCATGGATAAAAGGAATTGATAAGCTCGGAGGCGTATGATTCCGATGGATCGGAAAATTTGGAACCGGTTCTAGATTCCCAATCGCTATTCCTCACAGTAACTGACTGCAATTGCCTTGCATTGTTCTAATATCATTTGAGTTGCAAATGATGTCATTAGAACAGGCTACGTGCTGGACAAAGCATTGCCTTCGTGTGAGTCACTGAAATGGAATGACCTCTGTCTAATGTCTGGAAATGCCAGACTCTAAATATAACTTGCATTTGGAAGACTATTATTAACATGGATGATGTCACTAACATTAACCTCTCCCTCCGTTACAGAGATGTCAGGAACGAGGCCAATTTCAGGTAAATTTCTTCGAGTGTTCATTGAATGTTTTAAATGCAGCTGCAGTATCCCACACGCTTGGTGTTTTAACGGTGGTTTGCACTAGTGTTTAGGTATTTCTATGCATAATGTGGGGCTATTCTAGAATTTGACGAGCTGTGATTTCTGAGGTTAGGAGCACGCCTTGTTTATTTATATTATTTATGAAGTGGTAGTTGTGGATACTCCCAGGGTTTGGTCACATGGTAATCCCATGAGACGGATCACACACCCAGCTGGTCAGGCTTGAGGATTGAGAATTCTACAGTTTGGACGTGGGGAAGAAATGCTAACAGTGGTGGTCACACTCACCACATCTACCTACACCATATTCCTATTAAGATCCATATTCTGCTTAAGGCAATATTCCAAATAAACTATTTATATGGTCCATAGTGTGTTGAGCTCAGTGAATAGTCCTGTATACATGTTAATTGGCATATTCTGAATAAACTATATAGGATATTTTTTCTCACTATAACTGCCTTTTGCACAAAAGGTTGGAAAGATGGTTGCTTTTGCGTTATATTGTGTTGTCTTCTTGGCACTTCTACGACATCGTTTAACAAGAACGCTCACTCTCATTCACGTCCTCGACTGTGGCAGACGAGAGCATGAGCAAATGGCAAACGGAGCCATGAGAAATTTAGCGTAGAAATTTCTGCGCCTATCTGCCTAACAATTGTAAGGCGATCATTATCACGATCATTTTCTACTAGTTACAAGGATAGATGGCACTAACAACACACGGGTGTGTCAAGAGTAACTCTTCTGCTCCGGACTTCAGGGGCTTCAGGTCTCTACAATGCGAGCATTTCACTCTTCATTCCTGTGTGTGAATGTGTAAAGGCCCAAACGCACTGACGACGTCTGACACGAGCGTTTTGAAGTACACCTATTGTTTTACATGGCCGAACGTTTAACTGTTTAACTGGACAACTGAAATCGTTTTCCGAAGGGTTTTGGCTGCCGACGCATCAATGTTACAGTACTCGAAAGATTGCACTTTCACTGTGACGCTACATTTTTAAACTAAGTGAGCGTAGAGCCTCTAGAGCCTCATTTGTAAAGCTTGCGTATGTACAAAAAGGGGCTTGAAAGATGCGTACGCCAGTTTCCACACAAAAGTGGGGATTTATTAAAAAGAAATTGCGTACCTCTACAGAAACCTGAGCCGTGCGTTCGCACATTTTGGACACAGAAACAGCGACTCCGTCAGCATAGCAGTTAAATCAGGTGTGAACATTTTGACGGCCACTTCAAATACATTCTTTATGCTCCATCTCAAACTACACAGACAAAAAGCATCTGCCTGTTTGCAATCAACTTTTATTATGTGCTCATAAATTGCGTGTCCCAATTAATCCATGTCATCCATGAATTCAAGATGCTAAAGTAATTTGATTGATTGATTGATTGATTGTCCTGAGGTTATAAAAGGTGTGCAATGACTATGCAAACAATTGTGTGATCCCTTACTGAAAGGCACATCCTGATCACACTAGCAATGTTTATTCACTGATCACTAAAGGAAGCTCACACACAAATGGTCTACAATTGGTTTGTAAATGATTTGAACATGTGCTCAACATGGAATTCCTGACCAAGCAATAAAATGTGGACATATTCAATAAATGCACACGATTATTAACAAATATTAGAGAGAAAAGGAAAATAGTTAATACTACATTTACTGCTACAAATGCAATCCAGTCTCAATGCACAGATGGGTAATATAGAGTTCAGAGAAGGAGAGGGGAATTGGGAAAACTTGATTGACAAGTTCTATTAACGATGGCCTACAAAGATAAATTTGAGAAAGACAGCCTTGAATGTTTTCTTTGTTTTTTTAGGTTTCAGGCAGCAGTCAGAAGGCTGAGGAGGGTTCCCTGGAGCATGTTGTCAACGAGGTAAGCTGGCTTAAACGTTTCTAGATAGATAGAACTAGATACTTCCTTTTTGAAAGCATGCGTTCTATCCCAATGGCAAAGGCCAGCAAGCAAGATGGTGAATGTATTCTGGGAGAGTTCCTAACCTGTTACCTTTAGGGATTCTTGTTTTTGTCCCCTTGTGCCCTCTCTTTGTGTTGGGTAGTAAGGAAACACTCTTGTCATCTACTGCCTTCTTTGTGATACTGGTGATGAGCGTTTTGATGTACTTGTGAGTCGGTCTCTTCAGTGATGCAGCCTTATTGATGCTGCGTGCGTCCTAACTGACTGCTCCCTTCTGCTTTCTTGATTTTCTTCCGTTTGTACAGACGACCAAAGAGATGATCGCTCGCTCCTGTGCCACTATCGTCACACATCCCTTACATGGTAATGTCACACTCTCATCACCATAAATGGCGTCAACTTCAAGCCATTATTAGATTGCTGTGTAACAGCTGGTGTAAGCTTTTAGTAAGTACACCAACCTGAGGGAATGTATTAATACTATATGTAGCAAAACAACAACATGTCAACTAAATATTTTGCATCACTGGAGACCTTTGACAGTCAGGTCATTAAAGTAACATATTTCCATGTTTGTGAAAGGCAGAGGTAACTGAAAACGCATATATATATATATATATACACACACACACATATACATACACTTAGCAGGCTAGCTAAACTAATTTCTTTGGGCTCTGATGGTTCCAGAGTTGCTAATGGAGCATTGAAGATAGCTTCCACTTTGACAAATGTGCAGATTTTTGTTTAACCTTTTTCCAATTTGTGTTGAAAGATAGTATTCAGACCTTCTAGAGTAATGTCTGTTTTTCTTGACTTGTTTTTTTTTTTAGTGATCACTTTGCGATGCATGGTCCAGTTTATTGGGAGAGAAACTAAATACAGGTACATTTTTTTTTTTCAGTTTCTGAGACCCTAAACCCCAAACAGAAGAACAGTGAGGATTGTAGAGGGTTTTTAAAAAAATATCCTTTCCTGTTATTTTCAGTGGTGTGTTTGATTCCATCATCACCGTCTACAGAGAAGAAGGCATCCTGGGGTTCTTTGCGTAAGTTTGGTGCCTGGAGTCATTGTATTTATTGCACGTAGTTAAAGTTATAGTCTTATCCCTACTGTTAATGTCAGGTTTATCCTTAGTGTTGAATTGCTGACTGTGCTAGCCGGACTGAAAGCAAAACTTGTTTCAATTCTCTCAATGTTTTTATATATAAAGTATACATATACAGTATAACCATTGTGCGTGCGTAGCTCTCAGGTGTGATAGCATTTATGTATGTAAACGTTGCTCACCCTCTACTTGAGACTGTATTCTAAGTGGCGTTGGGCGATTTGATGAATACATTGAGGATCAGCGGTGGACTGAGTCATTACCGGTCGAATTTTGACATTATTATTATTGATATTTATTTATTTTTGCCGATTTTAAACTACCACAATCTTTAGACATCAAAATGATACTTTATTTGATTTAAAATGTATTAAAATGTAGAGCCTTCCTCGGGTGCGCTTCTTTTGCGCTCCCTGCGTTTCCCCATTTGACGATTTTGCACGACCTAAACTCTAAGCGCAATGTTGGCATCAGGTACAAGTCGAAGGCATTGAGGTGTAACTGATGTTTTTGTTTTGTTGCATCTACTCTGTCCCTCATTCAGTGGTTTGATCCCTCGCCTACTTGGGGACGTCCTGTCTCTGTGGATCTGTAACATGCTGGCTCACCTCATCAATACGTACGCCATCGATGACTCGGTACGTCTCTCATTTCACACCGCTCGGAGCTCGTGACCGCTCGGTGTGATGCTTTGTGATCGTTGCTGTGGTTTTGATCATTGATATTGCTTCAGCACCGATCTCTGGCCCGGGCTGAAACATGTACGGCTGAACGTTCTGCAGTGGAGAAACTGAAAGAACAATACTTGGGTGTCTCTTTCTCTCCACAGATGAGTCACACAGGAGAAATCAAGAACTGTGCTCAGGCTGTGACAGGGGTAGGTCTGACAAATGCAGTTGTCTACATAATACAGCAATATACCAAACGGTAGCAGTCAGTTTGTATAAACCAGCTAATTGACTATGCTTCCTCTGCTCTCTCGTCCAGTTTTTTGCCAGTATACTCACCTACCCCTTTGTCTTGGTGTCAAACCTTATGGCTGTCAATAACTGCGGGTAAGTACGTAACAGTACGTAACTCCTGGTGTATACTACACACGTGTGCTGTTTCAAATGTCAATGCCACGTCAAGCAGGCTTATTATACATCTTCTCTCAACCCTGATCTCCACTTCGCAGGCTAGCTGGGGGCCTGCCTCCCTATGCATCAGTATATCCCACCTGGGTGGATTGCTGGAGACATCTAAGCAAAGAGGTAAATCACATGTGCACCCTGACCTCTAAACATAGCTCAGATAGATGCATAGCACCTGAGCACATGACTTCTGTCACCAGTAACCACTGTAATGTATCACTGCACGTGTTGGTCTCCATCTGTATATATTGGAACATGTTCCAATATTTGACACTTTTTTTTATGTCTCTTCGTCTCCAGGGCAACATGAGCAGAGGAAACAGTTTATTTTTCCGGAAGCTTCCAGCAGGGAAGATGTACGCCATTGACCAAAAAAGATTTTTTTAAACCTGGAGGGAATTGAACAGAATAGAATCTAATTGTAATAATATAAAATGACATTGCCTGAGCTGGGGGGGGGTTGGACAGTCGGCACCTAATCTTTTGTAAGCACTTGTTTAAGATGTTTTTTTTTTGTTGTATTTTGGTTTTTTTTTTTGTAACAATCTGTCTGCCATCATGGTATATGAAAAACACATTAGTTTACACCAAGGTGTGCTGCATTGATTGGAATCCATTTAAGAGTTTTATTTTGATAATATATAGAGAAATTTATACAAGTTGAAACTGTGCGATGATAAAATGAAGAAACATGGCAGTTCACCTTTTAAAACACATCTGTATGAAAAGCGGGATGGGCGGTGTTGTGAAACTACCTGTCTGCCTCTTGCTGTGACAGAACAATGCATATGTGTCTACCCCCAGTTATGTATGACTCTTCCAGTACTCTGTACAGTAGTGAAGATAATTGCTCCGCTCATCCACGCGATGGGACTTTGTTTTTGTTTTATTGCTATAAGCAATGCCTAATTCTGCATGTGGTAATGTCTAATATTTCACAAATTAATGGGAAAACGGAACCTCCTCTTATCATGTGGTATTGTCTCAATGTGTTTTGTCATGCTAAAATCTCACTGCTGGTTCCAGGGCTAGAGAGTAAGTAGCACTAATGATTCTAAGGAAATTATGACGTCCTGTGCCGGTTGGAAGGCAACCTGTAGGGCTGCACTGAAGTATCTGGAGTAGCATGAACTGACCGTAATGTCTCTGGCCTTCTCAAAGTAGTCAAATGCTTGTATGATCTCGTTCTGACTGACCCAAATAAAGGCTTTTTTTTGACATCCTGTGATTAGCGTGCTAGCTGTGCGGCTACTGTTATCCCCACTATTTATTCATTAATATTCTCAACACTTTGTCGTGGAGACTTAGTTCAAACTTTAAAACGTTCAGGTTCTTTTGTAGATGTGCAAGTGTCAACAACTTTTTTTCATGTTTTTTATAACATTTAATCGTCATTTTCTTTCTCATTGAACTGCATCACACAACGAAACTTTTCTTGTTATAATATACTACTTATTACAGAGCCCCCGAGTGGCCATAGAGAGAAAAGAAATGTATATCGAGGCCACTGGTTCCTGGTTAATGTGTATTCCATCTTTCAAGCTACAAACGTCAAGTTTTTAAAAACCAAGTCTGGCTTCCAGATGTGACAGAATGCGGTTACCTCGAGAGGAAGCTGGGTTCACTAACAAACCATCTGGCGTGTCGGGTTAAGAAAGCGGTGTGAAGATGTCATGTAGTCATCTTCATACAGAACACCTGAACCAGAGGTGGTGCTTCTAGTCTGGCCAGATCATCTCTAAACACTGTTTACCACAAAATACAACGACCATTTCATAGATCTTAATTTGACATCACTTTATTTTTGAGAGTAAAGCAGACGTCTGACAGTCACAACTTCCAAAAGCTTGTCATTTATGATGAATGAGCAAACGGTGAATTTTCTTGGTTTAGCGTGATGAATGAAAATCTGACCACTTGGGAACAACATGGTTATAAAACTGCAAAGAAATAACATGAATCACGAATATCATAAGGTGCTCAAAGTCTTTTCTGCCGCACCTCACAGATAAAGACAATTTCCTAACGTGACCGGACACGTGTATGTATTTGTAAACAGGATATGCATACAATTGTAACTTGCCCAGTTACCTAACTGTCCATTTGCACCTAACTTACTTAATTACTCACAGCTGCAGGCTCAGTCAGCTAATTAAGGGTAAGTTCTGAGTGTCAGGTGAGGATTTTGCCAGCGGAAGCTGAGCTCTGCACATCATCCAGGACCACAGGACAACCTCAAGACACGTTAGGTTCTGTTCTGCATCTTGTTCAGTCATTTCAGAAAGTAGCGCTCGCTCCTCGTTGTAACCCCTGCCGTACAGCTCTGGTCTGAAGCTAGATGTTGGCAACAGGCCCACCTGTATCTCCTGTAGGTTTAGTAGCAGGAGGGCCCCTGTGATGGGTGTTAATGTGGGTAGTCATTTCCCTGCGGTTGGCTACCGAGTGGCCACACTGCACACACCTATAGCGCCCCCTGGTGTGCTCCCAAAGGATGCGGCTGTTGCAGGACAGGCCTGTTGGATGGAGGACAAAATGCTGTTAAATGAGTTGCACACCTGCATTTGTTAAGAGAAATGGGGCCTCAACATTTTTTATCTGCAGGTTGTCAAATTTAAAATAAAACTATGGATGTAAAACATTGAAGGCAATCATTTCAGGCCAAGAAATATTCACATTAAAAGGCCAGTGGAGTTATGCAATGTGTCGTGATGCTTTGGTGTGAGGAGAGGATCACCTTGATTTTTCCTCCAAACAGCTGTGGAGCCAGGAGGAGACTGAGGAGAAGACACTGGGGCTGGAAGAACTGGCTGGAGAGACTTTGTGTGTGGCTGGGGCTGCCTCTGGGGCTCGCACCTGGCCTGGGGCTGCAGTGGATCTGTAGTCACTGGCTGGGCATCCAGGTTTAGAGATGAAGACGGATTAGAGGCTTCAGTCTGGAGATGGGACTTGGAATCTGCCTCTGTCAACTGCTGAAGAGAGACCTGGGGAGAGACGTGCTCTTGGTTTGACATGCATGGGGGATTAAGGAAAGAAGTGGCAGCCGCATCTGGCACGGAAAGACCGGTAGGGAAACTCTCTGTCATTTGAGAGGAGACTTGCAGGGTGGTAGAAACTGCATCCTGCTGTGGGGTATGCTGGTCAGTGCTGAAGGGCTCACTGGCAGTGGGAGAGGTGCTTGGTTTGGTGGCAGGGGTAGGCTGGATATGCATCGGTTCAGCTGTCTTCAATTTGCTCCGTGGCAGCTTGGAGCAGGTGTGTAGGTGTGTAAGGAGGCCACGGTAGGACCGTAGCTTGGCACGACAACTTTCACACCTGCAGAGATAAAAAGGGGGAATAACAGCTTGAGTAATTCCAATATCCAACTATGCGATTAAATGTCCACTACTTTTGCTACAATTCCAGACAGAGAGATATAAAGATCTACTCACAAGAAGAAGAGGTTTGGTTTGTGATGCTGCCTCATATGTTCCATCAGTTTTTGCATGCTGGGAAAGGAACCACTGCAGCCAATAGTAGAACACAAGAGGATCTTTCCTAAGGAGAAAGCAGTTAGGTGTGGTTCTATAGATCAATGGTTAAAGCATGGCACCACTGTTAGAGTTAAATCCAGATTAGGGCCACCCATGCTAAAATATATACTCATGACAATGTTTGGCCTTGTGGATAGAAGCATCCAATAAATGACTGCTTATTTCTTGAGGCCTAGAACCTATGGTAACCTCCTTAGATTGGGAGTACCATCTGATTATGTAAGGTCCAGGACATTGAACCCGAGGCCCCACCTGGAAGAGACTCTGCAGGGATCTCATGGTCCCGGATGTGACCGTCCAGCGCGTCCGCGTCGGAGTACACACGCTTGCAGCCGTATAACGGGCATGTTTTCCTCCCGTTTCCTAAAATAGGCAAAGGCATATTTTAATTGTGAATATATCTGTGCAGTCAGTCAGTCGACAACTACATGAACTGGAGTTATTGCCGCCTAGCAAGACAAAATAGCCAATTTACGACGTAGCCGCCGTCTCTTTAACCACAACGATAACCTGAAAACTTGGCAAATCTGGTAAAAGCCTGCAATATGAACAGCATAACAAACATACCTTCTTTCCCATTATCTTGCAATTGTAGGTGTACGACTCCCGATGACATCTTTACAGCTCAGATGTATCTAGTATGCGCCGACAAAACAAAAGAGCACAACCAAAATACTAGCGATGGGCGTTACGAGGCCTTCGGGGCTTATTCCTGTTGATGCCGGAAATAGATCCAAAGCTTCGGGGAATTGAAAGCGGAGAGCACAGCGCCATCTGGTGGTTTGGAGAAATTAAAGCAGCCGTTTAAACTCGACACTGAGGACGAAAAAAAGACCTCGTTGCTTTCAGTTTAAATCCGATATGTACACAATAAAACCCTATTAGGCTATGCGTGTTAATTTTGATCTTCTGATATTAGTGTTCACTTATTGAAGTCCTGCAAGAAATGTATATATTAGGCCCTATGTGTCAATATGCTACAATAACATAATGTTTAAATGTATTGTCCTACACAATTCAATAATTTGTTGCCATGACAGCAAACAATATGAAGGCACAATAAACACACTATTTTCAGAGGATGGAGTAGAAGTGAAATTTATATGGATTCCAGTACATTCAAGAGTTGTGGGAAATGAAAAAGAGTGACAAGTGTGCAAAAGATGCTACTAAAGACTAACACATAGATATTAATATTGATTTCAGCAAAGCAGAAGCAAAAAAAGTATATTGAAGAAACAAAATGTGACAGAATTGTGTCACAACTTTGTGTCCATGAACGGGACGAGTTTCCGCCGTACACCATTTTAGGTTCTGCCTTGGCGGAGAACGGTTTCTATGCCGAATGGCGTGTGAGCCATCTTGAGTGAGTTAAAGATCTTTTTTACCCACAACGCACCGTAAAACACGTTGCGCACGCAGCTTCAGGAATCGTATAAATTCAGCGGCCGCGACGACGACGGTAAAACGCTGCAGGCTGCAGGTTCAGACTCTTAATATTTAGAGTTAAAACAAAACATAACAGAGCATATCGGCACATACAGTCAAATGTTAATGTAGCTTATGTTGTGTTAGTTGTGCTTTAACCTGTATACAGTAGCTTATTAGAACCAATAACATTAACGAGTAGTGTGCTAATTAGCAGTGTTTATTAGCTGGACTAAGTTATCCAAGAGAACAAACTCGAGTCATTAAGGATGTATGGGACGGCATAATAATTGATTACTAATAATTTTTAGCTACGTATGTAATCATTACATATAAGTTACCTGGCTAGCACAAAAGCAAGGTATGCTGCTACAATAGCAATGATTTAGTTTAATTCCTTATTTCTTGCATACGCTGACTAATATAAGCATAGCTAATGTTTAAATTAACCAAACTTCAATGGTGTTTTGTGTAGTATTTTTACATGCAGGATCTTTGTGTTTCACATTGGATAGTACAATGGCAGCGTGTGGCCAGTCGGACTCCAACATCCTGCCGAGCTTCCCAGAGAACCTGTGAGTCTACAAGACCAGTAAGATCCCCTCTCATACAGCCCTCCTGGTGACCTAACCCTAACCCTAACCCCTAACACAATCACAACACAATGTGCACACTATGCTAGACATGTAAAAGACCAACTACTCGTTGTATATGAACCAAATGGAAGCAAAGCATTGACTGATGGAGCAGAGAAGGAACACCTGGGAGAATAATAACCAATAAACGTGAAAATTAAATAAAGCAATAAATACATTTCTGTGGCAGATCATTTTCTTATTGTCTTAGAATATATAAAGGGGAAACATTGATATACACACAATATATGAGAATGAGATAAACACTAAGAAGAGCAAATAATTAGACTAGAGGAAGAGAAATGCACATTTCTGTGATATGTCCTTTATTTCTTTGTATGCGTGTGGCTTTGCAGGGACAGACGGCCGTTGGAGATCTTTACAGAAAGTGACAGCAGTGAAACGGCACTCCTGCCAGGTTAGTAGTGCGAGTTCTTATATTATCCAACTGTACTAATCTGAAACCAAATGAGTCGAATAGCATACATGTCTTTTGCTTTAAGCTTGTCTCAAGTACTTTACAAATAGATTATTAGTAGTATTGTGGAATGGTGGAGAAAAGAGAGCAACATCAACTGTCAAATCCAAGAGGCAGTCTAGACTAGTTGCTCTATTGTTTATCATTTTTAAATGTAACCGGGTGAAAGCCGTATCGATCCATCATATGTCAACCAATGCACATTTTCTGTTACCCCCCTCCAGACTCTTGACCTAGCCTAGCCTCCGAGTCTTCAAGAGAACATGTGTGATCAGGACAGTTACGACGCCCACGACAAGCTGTCCAACAGTGATGTCGTCACCGTGCCAGATGACCTTACACTGAGTGATTCTGACCCTGAAGAGGAACCTACTAGAGTGCCCTTTGACTCAGAAGTAAAAGAATTGACTTCCTCAAGTGATGACGATGATGAGGTCTGGATCAGCAGCGCTCCAGAGGGTCCCCCATCTGCTCCTGCCCCTGAAAGGAGAGCCGTTCCTGGGAAGCCCCAGAGCATCTTCAACCTAAAGGGAGGGAGCTCCAGTTTCTCAAGCCGCAGCCGCAGTATCTTTGATTGCCTGGATAGTGTTGCCAAGCTGGCCTCTTCAAAGCTGGGCCAGGACAACGTTATAGACGGGGTGTTTGCTCGGCCTCCACCTCCACCTCCACTCACTGGCAGAAAGAAGTTTGGACAACAGAAAAGCCAGCCTCCCAAGCAGAATCATGGGGGAGGAGCAGGAGGACCGGCGGGGAGAGGAGGGGTACCGGACTACCTAGTGCACCCTGAACGCTGGACCCACTACAGCCTGGAAGACGTGCCTGAGACTAGCGACAGCCACAACAGCATGGTGGCACAGCAGTACCTCCTCAGCCTGCAGCAGAAGAAGGAACAGGAGCCCCGTGGACCAGAGGAGAAGCCCTTCAACCCAGACCTCAACCAGGGTCAAAACACCAAAAGCAACTGTAGCAGCTCCCAGCATAGAATTATCTTCTCCAGAACCAGCCGGGCTGGAAAGGAACAGACCGCAGACGAGCTGAAGGCTGCTGGAGGCAGGGAGAAGGAGAAGGGCCTCAGTCACCTGCAAGGAGAGGAGGATGAGGAAGAAGAGAAAGAAGAAATGAGGGCAGCCATCAGGCCTCTAGATGCCGGGCAGAAAAGGAAGTGGAGACAGCAAGAAGACGACGACGACGAAGAGGAGGAGGAGGAGGAGGAGGAGAAGAGCAAACAGGCCAACCCTAGCTTTATCTCCTTCAAGAAGGCTAGCCGCAAGAACTACAGGAAGACCTCGGAGCAAGACGATGACTGAGGGGACTGTATGGTTGGTGAAACGAGGCTCTCTGGGGTTTCAGTACTAAAAAAAAGGAAATGTGCATTGCAGCTTGTGACCCTACTTGAATCAAACAGAATATCTTGTTCCATCTAGTGGAGCTTGTAAATAGATACCATCAATTCCCCTGTTTGGAGAACGCCACAGTGCAGTGCTGTCCAGGCAAGGCTTTCATTCCAAATGGACTATAAATTAATTTTTGGAAAATCTTTGCGACCTGAAAATTATAGGTCAATATTTAAAAAACACAGAAGAATCTGTCCTCAGTCTAACTATTTTGTAAGCAGAGCTTTTCAGATGAATCATACATTTAATAGTAACCTATGCTATGGTGTACTTTCATACCAGAAAGGATTTTGTAATGGTTTTTATTTATTAATGGTGGATTGTTCATTTTCATATCAAACTCTTAATTTGGAAAACCGACCTTCTGATCTCAAATTTCATGCCCATGTACTGCCTGGACCTGGTCCACTGACGAGAAATTAAAGGCTGATTCGCGTCATGTGATGCTGTATTAGTGATATTAGTTCTGATTCTAGAAAATGTTTGCTTGTGCCCATAAAAATGTAACATTTTGTCTCATCTTTTCTGATGTCATTCTTATGAAGCTGCACATCAGGTTGACATACATCAGCAGACAGGAACAACTATTTTCTCTTGGCTCTGTCTGTTGGCAAGAGTATATGTTGGCAAGGGGAGAGATGGCTATTGGAAATCAATTTGGGGAGTGGTGATGTCTTTGGAGATGTGATGTCTCCAAAGGATATAGGAAATCCTAGAGACAAGCTTTATTTAACTACAGGTCTCCCTTTATACACTTTAGTCTGCCAGCGCTGGGTAAAACTAACCTCAACTACATGAGATTAAAAACTATGGAAATCCTGGCTTTTTCATTGACAGAAAGGAGTATTATTGCGATGCTATTATTTTATTCTTTAGATACTG
The DNA here is from genome assembly GCA_900302305.1 of Polymixia japonica. NCBI lineage: Eukaryota > Metazoa > Chordata > Actinopteri > Polymixiiformes > Polymixiidae > Polymixia > Polymixia japonica. Next base: position 21,680 of record OMKK01065570.1, read on the forward strand.
TAAATGGAACAGGCTGGTTAAAGTAGACCGTTAATATAGCATACTATTGATAAGTCTCAGCTGCATTATGTTAGAGATGTTTGTTTTTTCAACAATTGTATGTAGTTGAGATACTGTATGTAGGCCTATTCTTGAAATACTAAAATAGTACAAAATTGTCTTATTTTCCAAGTAATTTTTCTTCATTAAGTACTATTTGCGAAACTCAGTCCTGAGATAATAGGCTAAGGCCTCAGTTAGGACTAGTATGGGCGAGTACATGACTAGATATGAACCAGTAAGCACCTGTAAGGATCACTTCTATAGAGTCAAGCTCCCTTTAGCTGCATACGTTATATTGCAGGGCATAAACATTTACATATGATCCGGCTGGTAGGACTATAGTTACTTTAATTCAGATACTCAGTTTTATGTTTTCAATAGCGTTTGGCCTACATTTGTGGAAAATGGAAGAATATGCGTTCATAATCAGAGGAGGGTGGACATGAATTCAGAACCTTTAATTATCAGTGTAACTGAATGTCAACCGCTTCCTAATGCCTGGCCTTTAGTTTTAGTGCAAAGAAGAAGGGAGCATGGAAGTGTTACAGGTTCATTTTGTGCATTTTCTCGTATTTCGCTGCATGACAAAATACTAACCAGCAAAGTCTTTTTCATTATGAATACAATTCTAGCTTCTGATATTTTTACTTTTATATAATATAATAGGTCAAAACCTACATTTCTCCAGCCTATGCGTAAGAACACATTTTGATGTAGGCCTATTTAAAACTTTTGGTTATTAACAAATGACTTTCAGAAAAAAAAAAACTATATAACGGCTGTTGTTTTGCTTGTGTGCGGCCATTGTAAAATTCTTGAGTTGGTTAGAATGTTTTATTTAATCAAGATTTGTTTAAGTCACTATTTGCGAATCGCCCGATAAGAACTTAATGCTCACTATTGGTTAACCTGCAACTGTTAGAGTTTATAGAGGAGTAGGCCTGTTTTGCATTGCAGTTTCAGGATACGCATGAGATTATTATTGCAAATGACACTACTGTCAAGCTGTTTCCAAATTATGGAAATTGTGGTTTCATGTGGTCATCGTGTCATTGGCTCGATTCGATGGAATTCAAATTGCTCTATTTGCGCATGCGCAGCTCGGACTCACCTGTCTAATAGCTCCTCAGGTGGAGGCGCACATTCACGCTGCATACTCTTACTACACACTCAGAAATGCGGAAGTCAATTTATATATTTATACATTATATGAGCAATTGTAAATGACAGTTCCCCGCCTAAGATGAGCTCTAAGGAATAATATGTGACAGAGGTGGCTCTGCGACGACTCTACAATGTATTTGTGTTTTCCACTGGATGAATGCACTACTTTCTAGCCAAACGTCAGTCTTCAACATGTTTTTCAAGGCTCCCGAGGTAAGAAGGAAAGATTGTTTGCCAACAACTGTCTGTTAATCAACTAAACCAAAGTCCTACTGGGGCTATATTACTAAAAGTTTAGTTTTGCTTAATTTGGTTTTCATTTTTTTGGTTTGTTTTAACACAGCTTTGTGTAATTACTTGCAATAACAGTGCGATACTCTAGATCAAAACCTATAAGTGTGTGTGTGCGTGTGTGTCTTTGGGTAGGCTATAGCGTTTTGGTTTCTGTTTTATTCAGAGACGTTTACACGTTTAGACCTTTACACGTAACTAGACAATGCTTACGTGTCGTGATAAAAAAAAAAATCATCCTTTGACCTGCTATTGGTGCCTCCCACGCAAGCCTATATTGTAAAATTGCTTTGCTTTGGCTCCTCTGTCCCTGGAAAAACAAGTTACCTCTTTCAGTTCAGAGCAGTTGTTGCACACCCATTCAAAGGCCTATGGATCTCCCTAGAGAGAGAGAGAGAGAGAGAGACTTTCACCGTTGGACATGTCAGGGCCTGCTTACTGGTAAACTTTGCGGGTGACAGAAAGAGATAAATAGTTAGAGAGAATGTTTCTGTTGACGTTGAGCCATTTCTTCCTGCGTTGAAGGAAAATATTGAGCTGGGGGACAGAGACAAGGATGGCTACAACACTAGAGAGCCTCTTCTTCCTGTGCTGGTGAGAATAATTTGGTCTATCTGTCTCTTATCCACACCTTTACCTATGCTAAGAAGATAACACAATACATGACTTCATCTTTTATCAAGACATGCAAAAAGGGACGTCTGCTCTAGTGCTGAATGTTGAGAAGATAACTCCATCAGCTGTCACATGTATGATGGTCAACAAATAATCCAGACCCAACACAAATTACTTTTGTGAGGCTGAGAAAATAACATTTTGACAGCCTGTCCTGTCTTGCAGATGGACAATCCTTTTCTTTGCTTAATAGTGTCCGCCACAAATAACCTTAGACCCTGTTAAAGAGACTGCTGAATCATTTTAACTGCTGTTGTTATTGCTCGATTTTTGCGACAGCCGGCCCAGAGGTCCTATGACTTTGTGCTGGTCGCCGACAAGTTTGAGGATCAGGAGGTTTCGCACAGGTCTCAGAAACAAGAGGCCTTCATCCAGCAACTAAAGAAGAAAAACATCAAAGTCACCGTGAGTCTCACCGTGTCCTGACATATTACCCTAAAACTTCAATTAATAGCCCAGGCTTTTATTTGCTTCAATCACTGAACCCAACCGGCCTATATTTGGGACAGGCCTTTAATTACTTTCACACAAAACTCTTGCTCAGCAAAAATGGGAAATATATATAGAGAGAGACCTTATAAAGGATGAAAGCTGACAAAAGTTTACCTTTCTTTATTAGTGTAGGTTTAGTTTAGGATCTTTAGAAAGTGCGGAGATGCCGTTGAAACCCACTGGAGACAACGCTGGATCTGATTGGTTGTCTCCATCGAGTCGTTGCTATGGTCGTTACTATGTGATGACACGGCTCTTTTATAGCGTATTGTACCTGACTTCTAATTGAGACCAGCCTTTATTAGTCAAAATGTGTAGCCACACCCGGCCAGTAAAAGAGACTTGGCGTTTATTTGGGACTCGGCTTTTAATTGAAGTTTCACGGTATTTGATATTGTGTGTTTTTTCTGCGTGAAGCAATACAACCAAGGTTTTTTGTGGACATCATATTTTCATTGTTGTGTTTGCTAGAAAATCATCCACGATGAGAAGGTGTTCTTTGGCCTGTGTGCCCCAAATGAGGTATTTGAAGAGTACAAGTATCTGCTGAAGGTTTCTGATTCCTGTAACTGGAGTGGAGATGTGAAGGGGACTGTCTCCCGCGCTACACGGTACGAACCCGCACCTTCTGGTCATGTTCTCTGACTCTTACAGACAAACGGGCACCACAATTATTCAAAAATGTTCATGTTACTTGTAAATATAATTTCAGGAAACAACTTTGACAAATGGCATGTTGTTGTAGTTGACACATGCTTGTTATTGTCACATTAACGACCCACTAGCGAGTCATGACCCCACTTCTAGTCTCAGTCACTGTTCTATACTTCTTATTTGATAAACAAACTGCCACACAGGTGAACTGTAGTTGTTTATTTTGATGTTTCCTCCATTTTAATATCTTTGATTTTAATGTCAACAAACAATAGAAGCTGGACATACTGTCTTATAAACTCATTCATTATATCAAGTGCAGTTAATTTGATAGTAAAAACATTCACTTTTACATAAACTTTCATCACCATCCTCCAACCTTTCCTTCAGGATCCGAATTGTCCATTTCATCCTGTACCACACCTACATTAACAATGGAGGTGAGTGTAAGACGTCTCCTACATTTTAACACGTGATCATATATTGAGCCCTCCACATCTTTCCATGTCTCTCTCACAACACAGTCGCCTCTCAAACAATCGACCCGTCTTTGATGACACGCGCGTTTAACATTGTTTCTTCTGTTCTTAGAGGACCTCAAAGAACTGCTGAAGAAAGATGTGTTTGAGACCCTGTTCTGTCTCCACGAGGTGAGGAAACCGTCGACACTTTGCTCTGTGTGAGACATTAAGAGCACTCGTTTAATTGGATAACTTGTCCAGTGACATCACAAGGTGTCTCAAGATGAGACGTGTGTAATAATGTTCTGCATGCACATTAAGACCAAGGGTAAATAGTTTGTGAATAGGTGTCATGTTTCAGAAAACCACAAGGAGGATTTCTCCACTTTTGGGCCTGTACAGTTTTTTTAGGGAATTATTAAATTAAGTGCATTAAAGTGGCAATCTCGAAGATCTCCGTTTGGCGGCACCTATGGCGAAAAGCAGTAATTGCAGGTGTGTAATTGGATAATCACTTCAAAGGGAGAATGCGTGGCGGGGGAAGTCGCCACAGGCGCCCGGTTCTTAATGCGCTCTATGAGTATAGGGGCAGAGGTTCTGTGTGTTTATTTTGATTTCTCTCATGGTTCCTAGAGGAAGAAGCAGAAGGAACTGAAGAAGAACTGGGCTCGATGGTCGGGACTGTTTACTGGCCAGCCAGTCAGCGAAGTCAAGTCAGTCTCTCAGTCTCTCTCTCTCTCTCTCTCTTTCTCTCTCTCTCTCTCTCTCTCATCTCTCTCTCTCTCTCTCTCTCTCTCTCTTCCTCTCTTCTCTCTCTCTCTCTCTCTCTCGGTCTGTGCATTGATTTGTCTGCTTGTGTGTTTCTTCCCAACAGGTGTTATTTTGGGGAGAAGGTAGCCCTTTACTACCTGTGGCTGGGCTGGTACACTAAGCTGCTGGTGCCAGCTGCTCTACTTGGGATCATAGTGTTCCTATATGGACTGGCCTTCTTCAACACCAGCCCTCTAATGTGAGTTAAGTTTCCTTATACGTTTGTCTAGTTACGTAGTAACATGCAGGCTGGGCGTTCCTCAGCAGGTCACTTGCAAGACAGCAAGACACAGCTGGTCAAAGAGGGATTCTGATTCACAAGTAGAGTGATATATGGGACCAGAAAGGAAATCTTAGTATACAAGGCTGTGACATACATGGCTGTTTTATTTTTGCATGTCTTATATTCATTTGCATTCGCAGTTTGCACGTCTGTCTCGTATATCGCTGTTATTTGGACATTTTATTGGGCCGTCATCATAGATTGACTGGGTTGACTATACTCTCAGCATAGACATGGTCAAAGTCAGAGGCGAGAACAGGGGTTAGCGTTCATAGTTATGCAGGTCGGCACAGAGTCCTGTCTGTGTGCCGTTATCTCAGTTGTCTGCTCTTCGATGGCTAGTTTTATGTATGTAGTATGTGAGGGAGGATGGCTCAATAATATATATATATTTTCATCGTGGCCTATCACTATATATTTATATATTTTATTTATTTATTTAGTTTATAAAAAGGACAGTGTGCAAGTACATTAGTTGTTTACAAAACAAAAAGATGGTTGCACCAGAATCCAAAATACACAATCCACAATCAACGCAAGTCCAACACACCTTAAACCTTAAACGACAAACATAACACATAAAAAGACATAAACAAAAACATATAACCTGTAGTCGCACCAGTGAAGGGCTGTTGCTCAACAGAGGCCCTGGGGTCTGTCTCATTCTGCTTCTTTCTACGCGAGTTGGTTTTCCCATAATTCTGCATGACCGCATTGATTGCAAAACCATGTGAAGATCAGCGGAAGGCAGTTCTTCCTGTCGAGCATGTTTGTGCAACCTATCTACTCCTTCATACTTTGTTGTGGAGACTTTGTTCAAACTTTAAACCGTTCAGGCTCTTTTGTCAAACTCAAAATGTTCAGCTATTTCCGCTGATTCCTACGATGTCATGCAACTTATAGTGTTTGAATGACGTCTGTCTGGATGCGTCCATGTCTTCGCGTAAGTGCTGCAGGGATGACGTATTTTTGTAGGTCAACCCGGAAGTTAGCATAGATTATTGCAGAAGATTAGCTCTGTAGCAAACAAAACTTTATGATACTTGTTCAGCAAGATGAGCTTCACAAATGAACACCAGTTGTATGATGTTTGAAGCATAAATGCAATCACCAGAAGTAAAAAGCTAACGTTAGACTATAAAATAACTACACCACGGTCCCCACGCAATGACGTTTAATGCCCCCGACAACCTCTGCAGTCTCATTTAGCCACTTGTTAGCAACCGTGTTTTTTAAGACATGCAAAAGCTTCAACATTCACAAGTGGGGTACTTACTGACGTATTTTATGTCGTAATACCGTACGTTTTACAGTATTCTTATTAGATTAGATTTTGCATATAATGGAGTATTACTATTAGAGAGACCATAGTTTCTCTCCCTCTCTCTCTCTCTTTATTTGTCTCTTTATCTGTTCCTTATCTCTCTTTCTTCAGTACGGAGGTATGTGAGTCAGGCACCATCATGTGTCCCAGGTGTGACAAGAGGTGTGCGGTTTGGCAGCTCTCTGACACATGTGCTTACGCTAAGGTAAACTGTTTTCTGTTGTGTTCTCTCTTACTGCTCTGGTGTTTTCCACTTGTCTTTATCTACACACATTCTATTCTGTTAACCCGTTGTGTGTGTTGTGTGTGATCTCATGTTCTTACTATTAAACACCAGACCATGTACTCCCACAGATCAGCCATCTATTTGACAATGAAGGCACTGTGGCATTTGCTATGTGTATGGCAATCTGGGGTAAGTGTGTGTGTGTGTGTGTGTGTGTGTGTCTGTGTCTGATTTTGACTTACTGTCCCTGTCCTGCTCCTTAGCTACCCTGTTTCTGGAGCTGTGGAAGAGGCACAGGGCCAAATATGTGTCCAAGTGGAAGGTCTACGACTGGTGCGAGGAGGAGGTACTGGTTTCGTTGCGCAACACCAGTCTGGTTTGGGGCACATGTTTTGCCAGCTAGTCTGGTGCGACAGGGTGGTCTAGTGGGGTAGAAAGGTTGTCCTCCAGACAGAAGGCTCGATGGGTTCGATCCCCCCATGTGGTCACACTTGTTGAAGTATCATTGTCCTTATCATAGCTTGTGAATGGTCTAGCTATGGAAAGGCTCACTGTCTGTCTGTCTGTCTGTCTGTCTGTCTGTCTGTCGCCTGGCGTTGTGATGGCAGGAGGAGCTGATTCTGGAGATCGTCAATGACCCCAACTGTCACCCCAAACAGTTTAGACACTCCTACCTTCGCAGTACGATGGTCCTGATCCTCGTCACGCTCATGGTGAGGCCGTCTGACAAGCTAGCTGTGTATATATACAGTATATAGTTTTATATTTTATCTCAGCATTTTTATGCCCGATGATTCTCTGCTGATTTTTGGTAATATGAATAATATTTCAGATTTTTGAGAATGGAATCCTTAGAAACACTGGTTAATGAACTTTAACAAACAAAGATCATAATGTGTGTGTGAATGAACTCCTGGCGTGCGTTTCACCAGTTGGTCCTGATCATCGGGCTGGCCCACGCCCTGGTGGTGTTCCGGGTGGTAGCGGCTCCCCTGCTGTCAGAAGCTAGCTGGGCGTTCATCAGGGACCACGCTAACACCGTCACGGTCATGCTAGGAGCCGTCCTGCACTACCTCACCATTCAGATCATGACGCGGGTAACGTAACCGCCCTGTCTGG
>OMKK01065574.1:0-10036 GCA_900302305.1 Polymixia japonica
TGTGTTTTACTGGAAATCTGACTAAAAAATACAAAATGATGTGTGCATTGTATGGTTTAAATCAGTTCTAACAAATACAGTATTTTCTCTGGTTATATATGAGTAATAACTATTGTAGTGTACTAACAGTGTACATTTACCTTCACAGATGACTCCGGCATCTTCATTGTGACCACAGTTGTGGGACCCAAACCCTTGATGTCTACAGTCTGTGATAGATGGCTCATTTCCTGCACAGTTGACATCATCCAACCAGATTGGTCCTCTACCCTGTCCAAAATATGCTGTACTTGGTGCTGACAAGGCCCTGCCACAGCCCACTTGTCTACACACCACCTGGGCATCATTCAGACCCCAGGAATCATCACACACTGTCCCCCACTGTCCAGCATGGTAGACCTCCACTCTGCCAGAACAGGGGTTGTCAGAGAAACCGTTGACCAGTCTCACTGGAGAACCAGCTAAAATATAAAAACATTAAACACAGTGCTGTTAGCAGGAGACACGGCTCAAAGATGGACTTCATCTTGATGATGACGTCATCAAAACCTTAATTCAGCAGCTTTCATTACACTATATGCAGATAGACATTGATGGTGTAGAGGACTAGCAATACTTTCAATTGGGGCAAAGAGAATCAATTAGACTTAAAATTGTGGAATTGAAACAGAGGGCAATGTACATAGACAGTTGGTAGTTTATATGCCTATATCTATCTATATCTACCTTCACAGACAACGCCAGCGTCCTCTTGGTGACCACAGTTGTGGGATCCGAACCCTCGGTGGCTGCACTGTGTGAGCTTTGATTCGCTGCCTGTGCATCTGACATCATCCAACCAGATGGGCCCCCTGCCCTGTCCGAAAGAGGCGCTATGTGGTGCTGAGAACCCCCTGCCACAGCCCAGCTGTCTACACACCACCTGGGCATCATTCAGGTCCCAGTCATCATCACAGACCGTCCCCCACTGTCCGCGGTGGAAGATCTCCACTCTGCCAGAGCAGGTCCCGTTCCCTCCATTGGCCAAGCGGACCTCCCCCTCAGCTGCTGTGCTGTTGTCTGGTGTTGGTGGGGTGGTGGTGGTGCCACTGGTTATCACTGAAGTGATGGCAGAGGTCTGCTGGTGTGAGGTTGCTGTTGGGAGGCTGGTTGGAGGTGCTGTCATGTTGGTCTCTGTTTAAAATGAAAAAGAGTCTTTGAAGCCACAAAGCAACGTATACTAAAACGAATGTTTCATCATTGCAATTATCTTCTGTCTTGTAAGGTGGGACACTGAGATGATTTTGTCTAGTAAGAGTTAGTACAGTATGGACAGAATAGTTTCTCCAGTGGTTTTATGACTTCAATATTTTGTATTGTGGTCTATGAGACACAATTGAGTGAATAAAGTATGTGAATGAATCCATGGTAAAAAACACATTATCAGTACATTTACAGTGGGGTCCTACCTGCACAGTACGCCAAATTACATCCAGATGGCCTCACAAGCTTGTAGACATAGAAGTCTCTGTAACAGTTTTTGACATGGATGGGATTTGAGGAAAAATAACAGCATCTGTTTTTCCAGTTACTACAGACATTGCGTTGTACAATTCCGTCTGACCGTCTGGGATGAGGGTCTGTTATCCATAGAGGGGCGTGGGTTCCACACATGTATCTATCCACGCACGTCTCCGGTATACGAGTACTGGTTTGTCCCAGAAAGAGGCGATACCAGCCTTGCCAGCTAACATCTTGGTCACAGCGTGCGGTACCATTCATTCTATAATTTGTTGCACGCCAGGCATCATCCAGTATAGTGTGGTGCTCACAAGGGTCTACACAGCGGAGGGTGCCGTTAATATGGATACAGTCCTCCCCTAATGGGCAAGTCACGTTTCTACACTGGAACTGGACAGAGCTGGAATCGATGCCGGAGTTTGAGTCGGTGTGAGGGGGAGGCGCGAGGCAGTTGTAGGAGCCAGGCGTGTTCTGACAGACCTGAGGCAGAGCACAGGGCGGGTCAGGGAGGGAACACTCGTCAACGTCCAGACAACCCTTTTCCGGTGACCACTGGTAACCTTGGCGACAGCAAGGGGCGTCACCGCAGAGTTTTCTATCGTAGCAGGTGAGGCCGTCACCCACAAAGCCATCTTTACAGACACAAGAGAATGCTTGGCTGGAGAATGCGTCACCTCTCTTGGGTTTGACATTCAAATCCAGGCAGTTGGCTTGGTCATGGCACGTCTCACAGCTGAGGACAGTTGTTTCTGTGAAATGTATGAAAATGGTTTACGTGATTATACGTGGTTGCTCATTTCCAGTGGGCTTTCCTCAAAAACTGAAAACAGACATTACATGAACGTGACATAAATGAGATGCTGTGTTTAGATCAGGATGTTTTGGTAGGTATTCTATGCAGAAAGGTTAAGTTTAATACAATGAACTATCTGTAAAAAAAAAAAACTTTTAATAACATCTGAAAAGATTTGTTGAAAATAAAATATCTACTATTAAAAAAATGTGACCACTGCTCTTACAAATGTCATACCATCAACTTCCACTGGGGGGCAGTGATGGTTCATTTGTTAGCGGGTGCAAGCATCACAGTAACAAACCCTGGTTCACCAAGAACATTCAACTCCTCACACAGCATACCACAGCGGCAATAAGGAACAATATAACATCGCAAATTCTGAACTTAGATCAGCCATTAGGAAAGCAAAATCATCATAGGTAAACACTTAGAAAATCAGCTCACACCAAACAACACCAAAACAGTCTGGAAAAAATTAAAAATCATGACCAACATCAACAATAAGTCCCCTCCCATATCCAACTCTGATCCCCAACTCCCAGACAAGTTAAATCCCGGTTTGAACAGTCCCCAGTGCCCCCATATTCACCCCCCAGTGCTCCCCCTCCCCCTCCATTTGTCATCACAGAGGAGGAGGTAATACATTCTCCTGTCCAGCCCCCTGACCCTCAGCACTGGTGCCCCCCAGGGCTGCATCTTCTCTCCCTGGCTCTTCTTCATCTACACCAATCACCTCACATCCCACCACAGGTCAGTCTCCATCTATAAGTATGTCCATAACCGGACTCATCACCAACAATAACGAGACTCAATACCGGAAACAGGTGGGCCAAGCAGTCACTTGATGCTTAACCTCCAACTCAACACTTCCAAAACAAAAGAACTCATCACAGACTTCAGACGGAACCCACCCCCCAAGACACCTACATCTCCGGAGAACCCATAACCACCACGGACTCATACAAATTCCTTGGCACTCACATCAGCAACACACTCAAATGGCACGATAACACCAGTCACATAATCCAAAAGACCAATTAAAGACTATTTCACCTCCGGCAGCTCAAAAAATTCAAAGTCAAACGTAATCTCCTCCTCCAGTTCTATACAGCCATCCTGCAAAGCATCCTCACCTCATCCATCACAGTTTGGTACGGAAATCTGGACAAACAATCACGCAGTAAACTTTTTTACTCAGTAAAAAAGCATCAAAAATTACAGGCACCCCCCTCCCATCATTAGACTCACTATACCATAAACGCACAATCACTAGAGCACAAAAGATAGTTTCTGATTCATCTCATCCAGCTAACCACCTATTACAACTGTTACCCTCTGGCTGGCGCTATAGATCCATATCCACCAAAACAACCCGGTTCAAAACCAGCTTTTTTTCCCACTGCCATCAGGTCACTGAACTCCACTCACCTCTGAATACCCTTTCCACAATTCTTGTCCATCTCGAATGTCTTGTATCTGTCTATACATGCTACCTGTACTGTCTGTATATTGTCTGGTTTCTGTACTGTCTATGTTTCTGCCGACACAGTAGCTATGGGCTACGATATACTATATAATATATACTATATGCTGTGCCGAAAGCAAATTCTGCCGACTTTGTTGTGCAGTCCTTAATAAATGAATCTGAATCTGAATCTGAAGCGTAGGGTTTCTCTTTGTGTGTGTTTTGTTTCTTTTCCACGTGTGCCGGGAGAGGGGTGTGTCATCAGCCTACTGCTTATCAACCTGGGCTTTCCTGCCATTCAGAGCCAGTAATTCCTACTAAGGAGTTCTAGTATCACTCTCGGCCGCTCTTGATCTTGTTTGAGAACTGAGTATTTTCTGCTTGCCTTGTAACCTTGTTCCTGTTTATCTGTAGTTCCTGTTTTTTTTGTAGCCCTGCCCGGCTCATCTACCCCTGCTTGCTTAAGCCCCGACCTGGATTGCCCCACCTTATTGAGACTGTCGTTTATTCCCATTAATTTGTTAATTAAATATTTTCTTGGTTTGATTTGTGCGTCTTTGTCGTGCATTTGGGTCCAGTACTAAACAGAACTATAACAACAAATTTTAATCAAAAGTCATTATTGAAAACAAGGTACAAGGTCCCTTAACAATCTGCTCAAAGCAACCCCAAAACACATTTTCAACAAAATCACGATTTCCATTAATGATTGAAATAGTTCAGGATGGTCTTCTTCAAATAAAAAATGACAGATATGTTTGCCACGTATATTCAGCTTTCAGGAAAGTACACATGAAAAGGATGATGTTTAACCCAAAATGATTTGTTGTACACTGATTTGTTTACCTGAGGTGCTTCTTGTAACAGCTTGTATGACCAGGAGCAACAACGTGCCCCCTGACACCCTCATTGTTGGCTAGATCAACCTGCTGGTATTGGACAGAAGAGAAATGTGGAAAGATTGAAGTTAACTCCACAAAATGACTGGTTCAATATAATTCAATATAATTTAAATTGAATTGAAAGTTACAGTATACATCTGCATACAAATCACAACTTTAATCATAAAAGAAAATAGAACACTTTCAATCAGAAAATAAATCATTTCCATGACAGAATAGTTGTCCCTTGTCTCTCGACTTACCTTGCAGAGGTTGTGTCACGGAATGGACCAATTTGAGAATTTATAATCTTACGTTGGTGTCCAAGTAAGCCATGTGACTTTTCAGAAAATGGGGAAATGTTTCAACTATATAGCAATGTGTTTACTTATTAAGCAAACTAGAAACACCACAGTGTCATAGTTCCTGGGCCCTTAATGGTTTGCACAGTCCAAACACAATGTGCCTGTGTACTTTTACTGGCTCGCCCACTTATTGCCACCTTTTGTCAATAGTATTAACGGGCAAAATGTAACCAACATCGTTTTAATAATTCATTAATCTAAATTAATTTATGAATTTACTGCAAAAGCTGCCAACATTAACCATTGCCATCAACCAAGTCCCCTGATATCAATTCTGTGACAATTAATTTAAATTAAAAGACTTTCACTGTAAAAAAGAAAAAAGAAAAAAAAAGAAAACACAAACCATGGAGATGATACACCAGTTTTTAAGGATCAACTCTCCCTTAGAACATAGATTGCAGTGCAGCAACTGACCTCTCTCATTCTCCCTGTAAAGCTGACACATTTGATTTAATGTGTTGGAACATATAAATATGTCACTTTTAATCATTATTTATTGGAAACATTGTGCACCCTCCAGTACAGTAAATATTGTCCATTATATTTCCAAAGCCTTAGTTCCGCCTTTGTTTTGAAGTGGTTCTGGGTAAAAGTTTGACTTGCTGCTTTGTTCTGTTGAAATGAAACGTGTGGTGGAATGGATGATATGTTTTGCAATGTTCTATAAGTTCCATATAATGCAATTCAAATACTTAACTTGGAGAGTTGGGCATTCTACATTAGGAATGTAACTAGGAATATAAGGAATATTACTCAAATAGGAATATAACTTAAACCTGCAAACAGAAACGTAGTCATATCTGAAACCTCATGGAATGCACAGGTATTATACTACCTCTGATCACTTATACCAGTAAGACGTCAGAAAAACAAACCAACTAAAAGGTACACAACACATCACTATAAATATTGGTAGATAGATTTTGGTGGATGCTTGCATTCAAAGTTCCCTTACTCTATCATGACACTGTAAAAATTTAAATAAGTTAACTGTATTGTTTTTAAGTCATTGCAAATCCTATTATTTCAAGTTTTCCTAAATTAAAAAAATTATTTGAAAATATTTTGTAAATCACTTTAAATTTTTTGTTTTATTATTATTTAAGTCCAACTCTTATCAACTGATGTTTTTTGAACATGCATGATTATATTAAAACAGTGTAACAGTGGTTGGTTTTGCATGCAAAAGACTGAAAGAACCAACCAACTAACCAACCAACCACTCATATGTAGAGCTCAGGAGCACTAATAATGAATACAATAAAAAAAATAAAAAAATTTTTTAACAAACAACAGCATTACAAATGTGCCACAAACCAACCGGAGAATTGGAGAAGGTAAATTCAGATTTCTCCCACATGCAGGTAATTTCCTGGCTTCTTTACCAAAAGGACTGTATCTGCTGAAGAGCTGGAGTTGAGTCAAGCAGGGTTGTGAAGAGGCCCATGAGCCATACAACGGTAACATAACCACTCTTTTAGTTTAAATGAATCATACTTTGTGCATTACAGTACATGTACATGCACACTGGTAAACTGTTGTCAATATCAAATTATTGTGATAAAATACTATTACTGTACAATACTATTGTATAGGAATTAAACCTGTACTGTACTGTATTATTTCTATCACACACACACACACACACACACACACACACACACACACACACACACACACACACACACACACACAGCAATGGCAACAATATTTCAATCTCAAACAACTATAAAAGGCTGAAATACCAGATAGCACATAGAACAGATTCGATTCATCAAATTCATGCAGGAAAGCACCTCTCCCTCAATAATACAACAGAGTGTCACAATATTGGTCCCACTTTATCTATCGTATCACCATATATTGTAACATTTTTTTTTTTTTTTTTTACATTATTTGTCCTCAGGTACTGAACACATTTGTTTACCACCGGTTTGCACATATGAATACATACAACAGAATGGGCAGATTTCAGTCGAGTTTAGAGGCCTTGTTTTAGTAAAACTCATGTTTAGTTAAAAACTCATGTTTTACTACCCCAAGTCAGACAGTATTGTGTTATATGCATTTTTTAAGAGAAATACTTCTAATGGCATGGTTGTTTAACAATCGGTTCTGTGAATGATTTGCTATTCTGTGTAGAAGTTCTATCAAAAACATTGACAGATAATTGATAAGTCAAACTAAAAAACAGTTACATTTAGTGCCTGGTTCATTACACTTGATTCCCCCATTGCATTTTGGTTCATATTCTTGAGTTCAGTTATACTGGAATTTTACAAAACAATGTATTTAGGGACCACTGTTAACAGATAAGTTTGAAAAACGGTATTTGCATTTTGTCTACAGAGCAATGACAAATTGAAGACACCAGTCATGCTACTTACCTAAAACTTTGCAAGTGTGACGCTCACAGGCACAATTTCTGTATGTTTCTCAGATCAAAGTTACGTGTGCTATTGAAGAGATGAAATTGTTCTGTCTTGCACAGATACAATACTTTCAACATTTGTATTGCAATTTGGTTTATTATGGAATAACAATCTCTTGTGCTATTTACATTTTGTTATTTAAAACAAGCAACAATAAGCATAGACAGTGGTCTCTCTTTAAAAGAAAAAAACCTATAAATCCTAAAAGCAACTCCACCATAGTTTCACACAAAGAAAAACTACAAAAACTAAAGCACAGCACTACCTGACAATTTAATTTATCTGTAACCATCAGATAACAAATGTCCACATAATTTTCAAACCACAAAAACCACTGACCAATGATCTCCATCTATTCTACACTGCACACTTTAATACACATTCACCAAACTCAACATGACATGTTTGATATCTTTGTAATTTCACTATGAAGAATTTAAAATAAAGTTATGTGGATTTGAACACTTTAATACTGCATAATGTGTATCTGTAGTTACAGACCCAAATTTGGGTTAGGCTCTTAAATGGACTATTTTAGTGACAGTGGAGAACACACACACACACACACACACACACACACACACACACACACACACACACATTGAGCTATAGGGGTGAATGTAAAAGTTAAACATTAACAAAATTAATAATTGTGCTTGACTAAATGCTATGCAGGCTGCAAAGCCATTGATTTGTCATGTTTGAAGCTGTTATGTAACCCATAGTTTTCTTTGTTCAGTTGAACAATAATACAGATGCATTAAATGTTTAACCCTCAACTTGAATGTCATTTCTCATTATGGTCCTTACTGACATTGAGTTTGACTTAGTAAACTTTTAGACTCAGTAAATAACGGTCAATGGTATATAGGTAGCCGTATAAACGCTACACACTGCTCATGTTTAAGTTCTTGTTAAATTCAGCCTTTTGGCTTATGATCAGAAACAAACATAAAAGTGAAATTAAAGAAATGCCCTTTAAACTGTGACACAACAAACTGCCTCTCAATCATGCACATGCTTTCTTCTTAATTGTTATATGGGCAATATCTATTATCAGCTATAAATGATGTCTTATCAAGAAGTGTTGGCAGAAGATTGTATGAGATGTTTTGATTGTGGTTATTAAAAGTTAGATATACTACATCAAAAGTGGTAATGTGTTGGCATACTTACTGTTCTTGAGATAATTTACTACACAAGACTATAAACCCTCTGATCTGGTTTTCAGTAGGACCAGACCAGCTTAGCAACAGTGTAGTTTACATAAAATAAGCCTTATATAAAAATGTAGATGTTTAAAACAGCCTAATTCATTTGTTTACATTTATGTACCGGGAGAGTTCATTGCAGTCGCCTCCATTTTGAATCCCATTGAACCGTCCATCCATCTTTCCCCAGTGGTACCACAGACAGGCAGATCATTACTGGAGCTGGCCCACAGCCTGGGGTTGTAAGGGAGCCTATAGGATGATGGCTGTGGTGAAGGTGTGACCTATTGAACAGTTGAAATATGACTATTGGCCTTCTAGGTATCAAACCCATTTTCATAAAGGCAATGGCAACATTTGAGGCACTTCATAATTGTAATTTCAACCTGATGTCACAATGTTACACGTTGTGTAAAATGTAGGCTGAACTGTAACAGTGAGAAATATTACTGTTTATTTTGTGATAATACACCCCAATACTATAGTTCAATAAATGACTGGACTAGAGAGAGGCCATTTGCACATAGAGGTTGAGGGAGAGATGTTCTTTCACATCGACGTAAATGCATTCTCACAAAGTAGAAAAGGATATTAGCTAAATATATTACTAACTAAGGATGTTACTAAAGATGTAACTATTTATAAGAATTTAAGTGACAGTCCAACTACAGTCCTGCCACTTTGGTGGTTTGTCAAGTGTGGATTTTCTTTACTGTTCACATGTTACAGTTCTAGCTAACCTGTGGGACACAAGATGTTGACTTTTGTTTTCGGCTGGTACCTTAGAACACGGTTCCACGCATTCACAATTTTACCATCTAGTGGAACGTAAATTTTAAAAGAGATCCACAATAAAAGACTTCTTTTCATCCATGATTTATTTTTATTTTTTTTGTATGATTTATTTATGAGATTTTAAGCATAACTGATATACAATACATACATGAAGTGAAGTGAGATTGGTACACAGATTCATACTGTGAAACAAGATACCAACAAAGTAACGGTTTACCCCCAACTCCCACCCCCACCCCCTTCCCTCCCTTACAGAAAAGGATCAATGAAATAGGATGTAATGGGTTTTGACACAGGTAATAATGGTAGTGAAAGTCTGATATTGGCCATGTATGCCATAACATATACACATTTACATATGCATTCAATTCCTACATCTTTATATAAATGTTACAAAGACACAAATAAAATAATAAACACTAACAGCAATAAAAAAAAAACAAAAAAACAAAAAAAAAAACCTGCTGTACTACAAGCTAATGCTTATGTGGGGGGGGCATAACTAGGTTGTCTAGACGTCAGGGTCAACATCTATTTGGAGAGATCTGACATGATCTAGGAAGGGTTGCCATATTTTATGGAATTTCC
>OMKK01065581.1:0-26736 GCA_900302305.1 Polymixia japonica
AATCTCAGGATCAGGATTTGTCTACTAGAGGTCTCTGTACAGTAAATTGTCAACTGCACTTGCTTGATAGGAGATATATAGTGCTGCAGACAACTGCATTATTATGTGGACAATATGATAAGTTAAACTGTCTGAGATGTAATCAAGCTCCAGTATTTTTTTATTGGAGTACTACGATCTGGACTAATGGCCTGAACGCTTTTCACGTTTTGCAGATTTCTTTTGACGTGTTTGGAAAATATAAAAAAATATACTGTACGTACATAGGTCAACTTTTTCATAGGCATAGAGCAGCGTGACATTTCTTTATGAAACGCGGCTCTGTATGAATTTTCCCACGTGCTAGGCTGAATGTGACAGCTCTTAACAAAACGCCATAGAAAGCATGCAGAAATGCCGCTACGGGGGCCGTATAGCGCGGCAATAGCAAGGCCAGCATGCATGAAGTAATGAAGAAATGGTAACTCTAGAGATGTCTGCTGCCACCTCCATGCGCTTTACTTTGACAAGAGCTTGTGATAACCGGGCTGTCGTGCATATTCATGATGCGTTTCGTACTGTACTGTATGAGTCTCACTGCAGCATTGCTACCGCTGGTTAGCATGCCTAGCCCAGGAGAACAGGGCTTACACCTTGGGGCCCCTCAGCAATCATTAACAGTAATTAAGAGCTACTCTGAGATGATGGCATTTTTAATTGCCAATTACAGATAGGTTAGATATAGGTGAAAATGACAGCTATGTGCATAGTGCATTAATATAAACAGGCAAGTCGTGTTTAAGCCCTGACAATAAGACAGAAATAAAAACTCGGGACGCGTTCAGGTTCTTCTAGTCTAGCCCGGTACTCTAGGAATTCAAGTGAAATAATGAGCAACGTTGAATGGATGTGCACTTAATTTCATGCACACCACAAAATTATCTCCATACACAGCCATGTAATGGCTGCCCCTCTTTTGAAGCATAAAATTTTTTTGACAGAACTGTGTAATAGAGTCAGTAGTTGATTGGAAGACTGCTGTGGATGGGGAGATGCAGCACTCAGGTGGCTGTTTCCTCCCTCACTCCAGCCCTTTAATACGCCAGCTCCTTGGCATGGTAATTGACATGACATTGATGGGCACTCTACTGCAGTAAGGGAGTAATGCGCCTGCACAGCCTTCCAATTCACTAATAATTGCTGATTAAAACCTAGTTAAGGGTCCATGAAAACTAAAATATGCATTAACCAAATGACCTTCTGGGACTGGCAAATAGTCTGCCTCCCTCCAGCAAAGTGAGCTGGCTGCTTTATCTGTGAATACGGTCTCTGGGTATTTTTGAGACAGTGAAAATAAGACGCTAACAGGAGTGCGCCGTGTTGTGAAACAATTTATTTATTGTGTTTATTTGTTTACTGTTCATTTTCTATGTGTTTGGTCAACATACTTCACCAACGTTAAAATTCTCTCAATCTTCACTAAAGTTATTACTCAGCAATCCCTCAGCAAAAAAAGGAGCGCTTCATTCTTACAAACGTTACACAATAGTCATAAATATGCTTGGAGGGCTACTTGCAGATCTAATTAGCAACATAATGCATTAGATTACTTCAGTCGACTAATACAATCCAATTTTTTTCAGGTACATTTGGATTATAATCCTCAGAAATATAAGAATATAAAATTAAGGTTCCATTTTATTCCAAGATGCTATAATTGTAATTATCATAATAATTTATCAGTATCTATCCTTATTTGCATAAAATTATGCTTTGTTTATAATCTCAAAATGAGTCAAATGCCTCTTTTCTCCAAACATGTATGTGGATTTAGATTGTGTTTTTCTCACCATAACTGTTACAGATACAGTTCTGATTTTTTAAATCAGATTATTGTAATAAGATTACATTGACATGAATTATTCCATAACCCTTATTATAATTGCTTTAATTTGAAGTCTAACAATGAGCACATTCTAAAAGGTCATGATGAGAGCACTGGGCATGCACAATTGTTCTTCATAAACATACAGACAGTTTTGTCTACAAAATCCTATGCAGCGTTTGTGTCTTCTATCAGCTGAAAGAGTGCACATGAGTGACTACCGACTACCGCCATGGACCAACTCACACAGAAAATTCAGATTTTGTATATCTCTTTTCTCTTGTATTATCTACCAGATGAAGCATTATACACTAACAAAGGCCAATAGTGTTGGCCCATATCACAAAAGATACAGCTTTTTGTTCATTGTTCATCATTATTGTCTCGTCAGATTTGACCCCTCAAAATCAATAGCTGTCTTTGAGGCAACGACTGAGCAACACAGTATTAAAACATTCAAGAGCATCAGTTATATTGGAATGACAGGAGAAAAATACAAAGGAGAATGTAGAGAATTTTTTCACTGAACACTGGAGGTGACAGCGCTGTCAATTAATATTATGTATGGCAGGTTTAACATGCACACTACTAGGAAAAGACTGTAAATTTACATGAAATTTGATGCATTCTCTTCATCACATTAAAAACACTATAGTGTTTCCAGTGAATGTCCAGGACACTCCAGTGAATGTGGGACAGACTCACTTTGGAGAAGCCATAGAAACATGAAAGTGTGACTAGCTCGAACCCTCCAGACAGATTAGTTTTCAAAATGTGTTTCCAATTTCAACAGACTTACTGTATATTAATTATTGTAAATCACCCAAATTTGCTCTGACCAAGACTGGAAATAATAAAGTTAGTCAAATTGGATAATTTTTAAGAAAAAGCTGAAGGCATGCTTGGCTTTTAATTAGATCACCACATTCCTTTGTAGATGTTTTTAAAATCTATTTTTATCTATTATTCTGATACCACAAGTTGTGAGCCACATATAAGTATGGATAGCCTGAACTGCCTCAAGGTTTTGCTGTCGTTCATTTGCATTTACTTGAGTGCAAATCTGACAAATGCAAAACCTTAGACGAAATGTTGCCACATACCTTGCTGTAAGGTGTGACTTGACCAACATGGGCTCCATTTTGGTCAAGGAGGTGGCCTCCTCCTCATATCAGCTAAATTGATAGTAGAGAATTCACTATCATACCACCAGTCTTTCACTATCATACCACCATGAACTGGTTTTCAGCTGAACAAAAGTGTTTTTTGTGAGATCTGTGGTGCAAAATATCCATTAAGGCAGTAAGATCTTGGAGGCAACTGTGAACTGTGTTATTTAAAGGTTATTCTTCCAGAACCACTGCTGACTAGACTTTATTTGAGCATGACTTCAAATTTTACCCTTTCTCCATTCATGACTGTAAGTGAACAACCCTTGATAAAAGCCAAGCTCTTTCATCTTTCAGTTTTCATGAAGACACCATCACCCTTTTAGCTAGCTTGAAAATTCTCAACTCAGGCAAAAAGATACATTTCTTTTCTTTTTTTTTTCCACTTTCAAAAACCCAGAATCTATAAATCTCTACACAATAACAGAGAGCAATTTGCTAGCAAATGTTTTGGAAATGGCTGCGTCCCCACTCCTCTCCTCCACCATCTAGAGATGTACTGCATGCACAATTTCATAATCACAATCCACACTCTGAATGGAGGCGCACACATTCTGAAAAAAAAAATCACATTGTTGTTCCTGAGCAATGGAAAAGCAGTTAATGGTCCATATCATACAAAAATGTTATCCACCCCCCAGCACCCAAAGCTTAATTCCTTCCATTAATTCAAAGGCCAAACAATATTCTGCAGCTTTGTGAGAGGTAATTATTAATGGAGAAAATATATATATAATTAAAAAATAAATAAATAAAATAAAATTAGTGTATATGGTATACACTGTATATGGTACCTGGTCCAGCTACTTGCCGCAGTCCTGTAGCTGTGGTGGTCTACTGTACAGCAAACGTGTTTATTCACCACTGGGAGGATTGTTTCATATATTCGTTTTGCATATTTTGAAGTGTAGTACACCACTATTGCTATAGCACTATTGCAGGCAGATTTCAAAAGCTATTTTTTTTACATTTTAAGAGCAGAACAAATGAGCTCAGTTTGGCCTTGGAGTAATTATTATTAATTTCCTGTGAATTTCCTGTCTTCATCAGCAATAAGTAAGCTTCCACACCAATGGTATTGGATCCAAAGTCATGCATAACCACTAGAATAACCACTAGAATTAAGTCCCTGCATAACCATGAAATATACATGTAAGGTATTTACTGAAATGTGTCTTTTCCACGCTGAAATGGTGGCATTTGTGGCTGCAGTACTATAAGTTCTCAAATGTTTACACATATTTATTTATTTTAATGAATTAATTTAATCATTTTTTATATAATAATGTAAATCTCATCTTGTTACAACAGTGGTGTATGGCAGATTTACACATTCAAACAATGCACTTCAATGTGTTGATAGAAACATTTTCATGACAGTAAAAAATGGACCGATTTGTTTTCTTGTGTTTTCTTTGACAGAAGAAAATAGGCTGTCAGGAATATTTTTATGGAATATCTCCCTAAAACACAACTATTTGCCAAAGAGGTAACCATTTGGTCACACATATTTACCACAGTGTTGCATCAGAAGGGACCAGCGTCTTGCTTAGGAACAGACATAAACCCTATTTGACGTAAAGATCAAACCTGTGACCTTCCAGTAATGGGATAATTTGTCTGGGTTCCTGCCCACTTGCCACTACAGAATTACGTGCAAATCCTTCCTTTCTATTTCTTCATTTCCAACGTTCTTTGCACAATCATGCACTGCTCATCGTTTCTGCACAAGCCGCTTTACCGTCAGTAATTATGTCCATGCTCCATGGTGCTCATAACGTACAGTATTTCATGAATCTCATCCTACTCACGGTAACCAGCTCAGCGTACACTGGTCCGTCAAACAGCTGCGAATGCAACCATACTGTAGGGCATGTGACTTGAATGTGCGTTGTAATAGTTTGCTGAATTAACTTTTAGGTCGATATGCATAAAGTCTAGCATATGCCTTGCTCTGTCTCCTTGCACTATATGCGAGAGCCTGCTGTCCCTGTACCATGTTTGTCAATATGTACTATGTTCGTTTCTGATTATTTCTCTGCACCAATGCCACCAAGACAAATTCCTGTACTGTTGTTGTGCTTGGCAAATAAAATGGGATATTCAGAAGGAAACAGTATTGCTGCCCCCTCCCATTACACCATCAGTGTGCCCTGAAGTTATATTTGATTGGCAGTTTTCACTATCTGCCATGCATATCATCGTATAATGAAGTCATCCACCACTTTCAACTACCCTGGGTATCCATAGTGACGTGAGTCACTTGCTTTCATTTTGACAAGCTTTGAAACCTTAACATCTATGATCTCAGACAATGTGCAACACTAATATTATTTATTTAGATGGCTATTTATGAAGGCTCATGCAAAATAGAGGCCAAGCCTTCATAAATAGGGTCTAGCAACATCCTGGGAAACTAACAAAAATATCTACAGTATATATAATCACCATTATCATATTTATTGGAATAATAATAATAATCAAGACTTTTGATGTGTTACCAAAATAAATACAGTTTGAAAACCTATGCTTTCATTTAAGACTATAATGCAAAGGCATGTAATATTACAAAACAAAGTTTTCAAAGACGTTGAAGCCAGATTGAAACTGTTAGGAAATAGCTCCTGCTCCTGAAATCAAAGCCTTCTCTTACAGTATGAATTCAATTGGGAGTCTCAGTGTGGTTCTGTAGTAACTGCGATAGCCGTGTCCCAATCCTTAAGCCACAAGGGGGCATCTTTGAACAGTAATCAGCTCCTTGACATGACACTTTCATTATGACCACCTTTTCACTATTTTCATCCGCACAGTGGGGTTCCCATGGCATTTTTATCAATTTGAGCTCTTTGATGCATTAGGACCACATGGCATCCACAAATGTTGTCCTTGCCCGAAGCTGCCATAGAAAATACATTTGAACACTTTCACTTTTCCTGTTAAGGGCTGTAGGGGATTGGAACCTATCCCAGGCAAATGTGGATGTGAGGCAGGTCATTACACACGCTCACACACATTCACAATTTAGTCTCCAATTAGCCTAACGTTAGCGGACAGGACCCAACCAGTAATCGAACCCAGGACCACCCTGGCTAACCACTGAGTTTTGAATATTTTCAGTTTTTTTTCTATGAAATCTTTGAAGAGTGCATCTCATTTGAGATTTACAGTTACACAAAGTCATTCTGTTTTAAAGGTAGTATCTGTAATATGTTGAAATTAAATAAAGTCAAATTACCATATTGTATAGTAAGATACAGTATAATGGTGAAAGCTTCCCCTCTCTCTCCGTTTAGATTGTGCCTCAGTGGTGCCGTTTCCCTCTACTTTCTGGTCTTTGTTTTGCTTTGACAGCCCGTCAAACAGATCCTCCCCTCGGCGTGCACAAGTTGAAACACTGCTTCTCGTCTTGGTTTGTTAATGTATTTTACTTCAGTAACGCTAGAGGTCAGTCATGTACCAATTTTAAAGATGGCACCTTTAACATTATTCTGGACCATTTGGCATGACAACTCATTGAAATCTTGTGGCACTGCTCATACTAACAGCAATTTTCTTTTCAGACAAAGCCAGGTTTACTCTATAACTTACCTTTCCTGCAGTTGGCATTATTTATTTACAAGTTTTACATTTACATCTTTTTATCACTTTACACTTAACAGTGTGATCCATAATACAAGTTAACCACATTACTGTCTTTTGGACACATGGAATGTGTGTTGATGTGACCAGGCAAGTCACAAATAGGCCTACACTCATCTTGTGATAGTTGGGCTTCTTCACATTTGCACTGTTTTACACCTATTGCTTTGTCATAGTTTTAACACAGAATCTAGTGTTGCTCGCTAGGGGCATCTAGTTTGTTGCACTTATACACCAGCAGAATATTAGAACAAATTTGGTATTTTAAATTTTATATAAAAAAAAGTGCAACTTTTTGTGAAAGTAGTGAACGGGATAGTTAACATAAACCAATAGTATTGTCATTGCATATTCACAATAATACCAATATGATGTTACATGCAACCTATGCTAAAAGCATCCAACATACTTTCAATTCCATGCAACATTAGATATCAAGAATGTCAAACAATACACAGAACAATGCAGACAAAACAGCAAATTCTTAATGAAAATTTGACATTTTAATGGAAACTAAAATTGTGAACACTTTTTTTTTTTAATTGAATCTATTACATTGTTTGGAATCTGAGGGTTATTATCATGCTTTAAAAAAAGGAACATTGTAATGTGACATTTGTTAAATTCAAAAAAAAAAATTTTAACAATCAGACTGCACACTTAAGAACGTAAATGTCAACTTGTAAGACATTTGAGAAAGAAATGCTATTGCCTCATATTCTGGGGGCTAGAGGTGTAGAGGTGATAAAGGAGGAGCAGACCGATAATGCATCAACAAGCACAACAGCCACTTGAGAGGACAGAGAAACAGAGAACAAAGATGACTCGGCACCACACATCACCTCCCTTCATGACCGTTAGCAGTACAGAACCCCATGAAAAGACACGTTGCCCTTGTTTATGCCTCTTGTGTATAACCATAAATACTGTACCTCTCAGGTGCCACAGAGTAGAATTTCAAAATAAAGCCCCCTAAATTAAAATGTTTTCACAAGAGGCAAGGACAGTGGTAGGAGGGACAAGTTTAAAATGTAGCACAAACACCAAATCCAGCATTTCCCATTACAGACAATTGATTACTGGATGAAGAAGCAGCACTTTCGGTATTTGTTTTTATCTCTATTTATATCATCCTTCCTTTTGGATTTCTCTTTACTCATACCATAACACACTCATAAAGGGACATTCAGCTGCTACAGTAGTGATTTCACTGAAAAGATCCTCCACAGCAAGTTCTCACAAAGCTGGATATCATATCGTCAATCCCCCTCCCCCCAAATCTGTGCGCGGGCCATACAGTAGCTGAATATCTGAGTTGTGTACCTTTGGCGAAAGCAGATTCAGAGTTTTCGAACTGCACATTAATACCCCTTACCTCTCACCCCCTTACATTATCAAGAACACTACAAAAAAATATATATATATTAAGAGGAACTCTTGATGTAATGTATTTCCATGCTCATTGCTCAATCACAACTATTTGAAGAAATGCATTAAAGTAATTTGTATAAAATCTGCTGGAAAAGAATATATTAACATTGATGCTATATGGGAAAAAATAGGTCTACTTCAGCCTTAATAATCAATAACTAAATAGTCTAAAACTGATAAAAAAACAAAAAAACAAAAACAAATGAGACATCATTATTCTCACTCTTTTTCCTTTGAAGTAGTTTCATTCTAGTTGTGCATCTATGGATAAATTAGGTGATAATTCAAAAATAAACTCAGTTTTTTAAAAACATACAATGTTAAAATATTAATTTGTTAAATCAGTTCAAATTAAAAATGTGCTACCTCAGACCTTAACTTGACAATGGACTGGCATATCTATACACCAGCAAGCAGTTCTCACTAAAATCAGTCGCATTTAAATTGATTTTGGCTTTAGGTCACACGATTTTCAAGCCATGAAATTTTCAAAATCTAGAAAACATCTAAAATGCACGTTGCTTTCAACTACTTCCATGTCACTTAAAGAAGAAACAAAAGGTAGTTGTAAAAAAAAAAAAAAAAAAATGTACAGCATTGCAAATGTTAGGGAAAAAAACATGAAACATGGCACGGCTATATGCTGGAAGCAGTTTTTAAACAACAATCAAAATCGCTGTAAAAGTATATTTTTCACACAGGCACCTGAACATGAAACAACAGGGATTCTGAAAAATAAGGGGAACTTGCATATAATAGGAAGAAATCACTATGCATACACCCACAAACAAGGCCAAACGGCCTATCTAGTCATTCAGAACCTGGAAGCCTGCATCAGCATCCTTGAGGTGATTGCACATCCTGAGGGGGTGAAAACACAGACTCCACGCGTTTAGGCGTTCTCAACACAAAGCACACCAACACTCACATCCCCCCAATCATTGTATTACCATATACTCCACTATTAAGAACCAGTTTTTGGTTTGCAGGCTACAATACTAAATAGGTCTATCTTTTTAAATGCATATTCAATATAGCCTTTTTCTGTATTAAGTGCTTTAAAATGAGGAGCCGTGGGGCAGGGGGAAAGGTGACATCTCTGATTTCCCTGTATCCAGGACCATCCTCTCATATAATAATTATCTGTTCAAAGGGTATTCACCGTAAGACAACTTAACATCACATACAACTTTTGTTGACCACCCTGTTTTACATTTAAAAGCATATTGAACTCTTTACCATCCACTCAAGATAATTTGGACTTATTTAACAAGCGATATTGTATAACTTGGCATTTACATTATGGGAACCTGATTAAGTCACTTTGTCTATTGAGAATGGGCACAAAAACAATATAATGAGCTATGCCACACTTTATGCCAGACTGACTATCAATTCCAGCTATCGTTCAAAATATTAAAGTAAGTCTAAATGCTACTAGGCAATATCCATTCAAATATACTTGCCTCTTCATTGACCAGATAAGACACAATTTTGTTCTTATTCAGGGTACAAAATCTGATAATACAGTCATCCATTGCACACTGGAAGCAAAAACATATCATTTTAAATGCCAGAGAGCTACCTGGGATTAAACAGACGGATGAAAAATGTCAGACAGCTTGTACAAAACATGGTTGTAATTATGACTTGAAATTCCCTCTCTGTTTAAGTACAAGCTGTTACATACCCTAATCAGAATACCTTAGAAAGGACTGCACTTGAAAGCTCATACCCAGATTGTAGCTAGCCCATATAAACAACACTGATGTTCAGTAATGACAAATCAAGAGGTACTTCGCTATGAACAAATGACAGAGAAAATGAACTATCAAAGATTGCAAGATTACGGTCTACTATATATGGAAAACAGCGCATGGAGCAATGTGCTTTTCTACGGGGAAATAAACTCATAGGCTTACAGCCAAAAATGATCAATGACAGCACCTTGCATGTCATGACATTGTCATTACATGAAATAATTTGGTGTTTTGTTGTAGCATATAAGACTATATAATAGGACTCCAATTATGAATTCAAACAATTTAAAATTTGGGCACATAACATGACAGGGGCCATTTGGCAGAAAACAATATTTAACATAGTCATGGCTTTATCAATACTACCTGAGTTACATTTAATAATTCTGTATTTATCAACTTGTTTTTCTGAAAAGTAACAGCCCAGAGCCATTCTTTCAAGGAGTATTTCTTGTCAGTACATATAGATCTCTAGTAATTAAAAGATACAAGCAATTAGTTTACATAAAGTGCTATTAATCCACACATTACCCAAATCATATCTTCTAGAGAAAATAAACTTGGACATTTCTTTCCTTAGCTGAGAACCAATGCTGACTTGGAGATGGTAGAACAAAAGTTGTCATGGCTGACCAGTTAGCATGTTAGCAAATTTGGGTGCCCTTGACTTAATTAGGTCTTTCAACACAACCCCTTCTACCAAGCCAATATCACATTTTTTAGAGTTTGCAAAAGAGTTGGTGTAACTCATAATTAAAGTGTGATGTCCAAAACATTTTGGACATAGAAATAAGTTACTTTAGTACTACAGGCCGTAACAGCATTCTGCGTTTTGTTTTGTGGTCCCATATAATCCATGTTGCAAGCTTTATGGGATCACAGGGTGTTATTGCACAATGGTTTGCAAATTTAAAATGTTATCCACAGTAAAACATAATAGTACTATTCATCTTCACATTTCAACACAGTATGACCATGTGGCTAGCCAGGGACCCTCTGTAGTATTGCAATTGCTGTTTTGTTATTGTCATCTTTGTGTGGTGACGAACAGGGACTTTTTCTGACTCATTCATCTCCACCAGTAAACATGCAAGGAACACAATGCCATAGTAATCAGACAGAAAATTAAAGACCAAATGCTGAATTTGTCAAAAACAATATTCAAAGTTGAACTCGTAGATTAAAAAATGACTGAAAAATAAACACGTCTTTGACAATAGAAAATTAACAAATTTTCCCACGGAGAGGAAATGCAGATAAAATAATTGGTATGGACATCCTGAGTCTTGCTGCTTGACAAATGGCCCAAAACACAGAACACCAATTACTATAAGTATGTCTTGCTCCACAATGTTACTTTTACCTTATCCCTAAACTCACGTGATCCATATAATATTAAAAGATATATGAATCAAATTTAAGAAAAGGCTGCATCAACATATAAATAGACCTTATGAAATGTGTGAAGCTTTAAAGGTGCCATCTGTAATACGTTATAATCAAATAGAAAGTCAAATTACCACATTGTTATCGTAAGATATAATAACAGTGACAGTCTGAAAGCTTCCCCTCTCTCTCTGTTTTGATTGTGCCTCAGTGGCGCCGTTTCCCTCTACTTTCTGGTCTTTGTTTTGCTTTGACGGCCCGTCAAACAGATTCTCCCCTCAGCCCGTCCATCAACACGTAGTTACTCCTCCGAACTGGGAGCTGTTGGCAGACGGTGTGTGCTGGAGGAGGAGACAAGCCGTGCTTCTTGTCTCAGCTTGTTAGTGTCTTTTACCTCACCAATGCTAGAGGTCAGTGCCAATCATACAGATAACACCTTTAAAGATTAAAATGTTTTGACATTGATTAAGACATAACCTGACTTTAAAACTATCGTAAAACAATGAAACGAAGGGGCGTGGCTTTCCTTCAAATTGGGCACTTCTGTATCTGTGCTCTGGGATCCTACAGCAGTGCAGATAACACTAGGTAGGTCAGACAAAATAGTGTCAAACAAAGAAAAACAAAAAACACAAATCGGTTATTTTCTGGGCATTCTAATTTCCCCTTTGTATTTAAGACAAAAGTTCTCCCTCCCTGGACAGGTCCTTACACTTCTCTCAACTTTGTCACTTAACTCGCAGTTAAACAGGACTCCTAACAACTCAGTTTTCACAACTTCAAGGCAGTCTTTTCAGAACGTGTTCTCGTTTCTTTCATGATGAAATCAACCTTGCACACGGATGTGTATGTATAAATTCTAACACATATCTACAATTAACTAATTTGAATGCGTGAAGAAACAAAATGGTCGAGGCATCCTACAGTCAGACTGATGGTTGCCACAGTTCCATGGACAACAGGATAAAGGCTTGGGAGGTGCAGTCAACACCTTCCTTTGTTGTACTCCCAATCATCTCTGCAGAGCTACGAGACAGATGTCTATCACAGCTCAATGTCGCAAGTGTCCGTTCGTCATATTGGAGAGGCACCAAACGTCTCTTTCAAACGTCTCTTTCGAGTCTGTGTTTCTGAACAAGTCCACCCATCCAATGCCCCCCCAAGCGTCCATGATTCCACCCTTTACTCCACAGAAAACCTATCACGACACTCAGCTGTCTAGTTCTCACAGTTGTCATTTGAGTTATCCAACAGGATCATGACTTCCAAAGTAGATAACAGCAGCACCCAGGAGAGGAGTAGGTTAGTACTGGAGATGATCTACCTCACTGGTCAGGTCCATCCTTTGTCTCGTCATAAACCACTACTCTTTTTGGATCTAGAGCATGGGGTAGAGGGACACCACACGATTAGGTTAGTCAACATTTTCTCTGTCTTGAATGGATATTACATTTTAATGACCAACTACCAACCAAGTAATATATACCTTTTTTATATAGATAAGCTGTTGAAAATGCCCCCGTAGTGTAAAATTTACTTAGAGTTTGTCAACCTTTCTAGCCAAGTATTGTTGTTAGCCCTGCTCTGAAGATGGGTTGTTTTGATTACTTGGCTTGTGATATGTTTAGGGATGTTTGGTTGGTCATTACTGATTGAGATCTGACAACTTAACAGCTTTGGTGGTTTCTAAATTGGCCAATAAGAAGGGAAAATCTAAATATGCAAAAGCCATTTACAAATTACTGTACACATAGAAATGTCTTCACTTATCTAGCAGTTCCACAAAGTAGAAAAAAAAAGTAAAAATAAACAAAAACAAGCATTTGGAAATCAAGAAACCATAGACAGAATTCAATCTCCATTTAACAGTCATATTCTAGAACTTGATGCAGACACTTGTACGCATGGCTGCAGCATGCGTACACAATTTGTTCAACTCAGTCTAATTTCAGCAGCCTCATTGTTGATCATTACTTTGGTTTGTATGCGTTTCTTCCTTTACCAGGAAAATAATAATGTCCTAGCACAAATACTGTCATCTAATGTTAGTCTTTTCAAAGTTTTTATTTTTATTTCAGTTTCTAATGTTTTTTCACACTTAGTTTTCATCTTAGTTTTAGTTTAGAATAACAACCTTGGCTTGGACTAAAACTAAACTAAAACCATCTTGTCTACTTTAAAAAATAACTAAGATAAAATAAAAAATGTGCGCAATGTTTTGGATTTTTCAAAAATTTGCCGGAAGAAAAAAAAATTTGGCCAGGCTTTCAGCTAAATTGTCTGAATTCAGATTGCAGTTGAGTCTGCTAGTGCACAGGCTGCCATTTCAATACATAAATAGAGATATAGACAGAAACAGGTCCTCTAGGCTTGACCAAAGATTAACCAATCACAAGTCACGACACTGGCTTAAAAAAACAAAAACAAATCCAAAAACAAACACCTGTTAAACAGCAGTTCTGCTCATGGACCACGCGTAGAAGAACGCTTTTGGTGTAAATGACATGCTGCAACTTGTGCACGTAACTTCTGCTACGCATCCAGTTACATAACTGAGCCTTGTTTCATATCGTAGAAGATAATAAGCCTACTTGACACGGTTGGGCTGTAATCACCAATAGAATAAAGTGGAATGGGTAATTAACATGGGGTAAAACACTTGTGGAACCACGGTATCACGTGACTAGCTAGCTTTACTGGCATAATATGTCAGTCTAATATTTTCATCTTAGTAAATTTACATGCCGGCATCACACTACTATCCCTGGTGACGCTGGTTGCCATGACAATTAACTAGGTCTGTTAGGATTGTAGGCAAAAAGAGGACAAAGGGTGCTTAAAATCGGCAATGAAGGTTGAGGTGTTTACACCTGGGATTTGGGGATTTTATGCATACATAGAACAGATGTTACTAGCCATGATTTGAGAGGGAGGAAACAGAGTTCCTATATGTGTGGACTAATCAGTGAGCAAGCAAAGGGGGCAGCAATGAGAAAACCCATTAAAGAATGTGCACTCGGTAAAGGTAAAAATACACCAGAAAATGCACAAAAAACACTATGATCAGACACACTGTACTATATAGAGATAAACTGGTGGTGGTGGTGGTAAAACAAAATGTGATCATTTTGAACCAAAAGATTTATTAAGAGATGCTTCTTTTGGAAATGGGAGGAGGTTTTTGAAAAAGTCACACTGGCAATTGAATTTATGAAAAATATATAAACCACTTTTTGGCAAAAAATGTGTGCGATAGTTCACAGGCTAATATATACACAACTTCTATCCTGTCAGTGACAATATTGTTTTTAAGCCTCCCACCATCATCAGTGTTGACCCTTGGTGTTCACTTACGTTGTACTTTTGTAATATCATAAGGTGGTTTAAAATGTGTATATTTCTTTTTTTTTTTTACTAACAAAATTAACAGTTGAGACCAAATAAGTTTTGTTTACCTTGTTTTTGCAGATTGAAGACATATTCCATTTCTGTTGAAGCAAAATATAGTATTAGATCATACAAAACGTGGTTGGAACAATAGGTCTTCAAGTGTATTTTCAGCATATACACCAATATACTACTCATTAGTACAGTATAGGGCTGGGCGATATGGCTGAAGAGTGATATCACAGTATTTTTGGAGCCAATGGCAATATTTAATACAAGATAATATTTTTATATTTTTTCCTATACTATATATCCACATAAACTTATGTAAATATGTATATCCACATCCAGCCTTGTTGTGACATGCAGGGAACTGGAGCAAATGAGAGAAAGGGAGAGGAAGTTTGGTGAGGACTTTTAAGAGCAACAGTGTTGTAAAATTATATTAAAAAAACATTATCATATCTCGATATTCAAATATATCACAAAATATAGGGGGGGGGGAATCGATATATTGCCCAGCCCTAGTATAGTATCAATATCCAAATATTTAATAGGTAAGTTGACAGAAGTTACCTTTAGTGTGATAAGTGACAGCAGCTTTAACATCAAATGACCCCCAGCTACACCTTCTGTCAAGGTCCCTAGACTGGGCCTGTTCTTTGGACAGCCCAAATGACAAGGTGGTCAGCAGGCTCTGTACAGGCTTAGCACCGTTGTCTTTACTGGGGGCTGACACAGCAGAACCTGGACTCTTGGCTTCAACTTTTGTCTTTTCTGGGCCACAGGCATGCATCTTTGTCTCCTCCTCACTCATGCCACGAGCAGGGGAACAAGAATTAGACACATTGCTAGGGGCACAAGTCCTTTTCTCCCGGTCTTGAGCCAGTGTTACTGGCTCAGGGATTGATGAGCTAGCATCAAGGCATGGCTGGGCAGCCTGGTCTGTGACAGGAGGACACTCTCCTTGAAGTGTAACCACAGTAGTCTTGTCCTCCACAGTCAGCTGCCCATTTCCCCCTTCTGGCCCCAAATTGGGCTCATTGATGAAGGAAAGTCCCCACTGATTCTGGAAGATATCTCCCAAGGCTTTCTGATTTGTCTGAGCAGCCGGCGGGTCGAGTTGGCGAGCACTAGGGAGCACAGGTTGCATATTTAAAGGGTAAATTAAAAGAGTACACTTTCTAAGCTCATAAGCTTCTGCATCTGTGGGACTGGTTGTAGAGCTACAGTTACTGTCCAAAGGAGATGCTACATTCTCACCACTTGGGAGAGATGGGGCTGGTGGAATACTACTAGCAGCAGGTGCAAAGAAAGTACCCACTGATGGGCAGCCGTTTCCATTTCCAGAAACAGGACCATTAGTAAAGCTAGCTGAGGTGATAGTTTTCATAGCAGACATAGGGACCTGTGACAGTCTAACAGGAGGGGGCAGTACCTCTCCTCCAGCTTGGGCTACTTTGTTTAGGTTCTCCTTTACTTTACTTGCATAACTGATCTTGGGCACAATTTTAGCACTGCTATTGTCCACAGGAAATACTGGAGGAGGCTTGAACAAAGTCCACGAGTCCTCTTTTGAAGTGGAAGAAAGCTTGGCTTTGTGCCTTTCCTCAAACTTTTTACCAAAGGTGCCTATGGTTTTGCCATCTGAGTTTTTCCTCTGAGAGTCACTCATTGAAGCTTCAGAGGCAACTGCCCGTCTAGCTGCTGATTGAGCTTCTACTTTATGGACAGCCTTGAAACCCTCAAGTCTTGAGTTTACTCCTTTCTCAGTCGTATCAAGGTTAAAAGCCCCAGACTCCGGTGTAGCGTTGCCTTGCTGCATGTCTCTCTCCTTTTCCCTTATCACATTCTCAGAGTTCTTGATGCTGTTACATCTGGCCTTACGTTTCTTCGGAGTAGTATATCCACCTTCGGAGCCACTGCCATCATTGTCCAAAGCTTGCTTGCTAGAATAGCCATTTGTAATGAAGCCACAGTTTACAATGCCATTTGGAAGCAACACAGAGTCTTTCTTATCCAAAGGTTGGCCCTCATGGTGATTCAAATCCAGGGCCTTTTCTTTGTCATTTTTTAGGTCCATACTCTTCTTATGGTCCAAACTTTTGCTGCTCACTTTTGGAACAGATGTGTACAGCTTTTGTGTTGACTTCTGCTTCACGTTTGTATTGATTATGTGTTTGTTGCCATTGCTGTTGCAGGGATGTGACATACCAACAATATCAAATGCATGTGGATTCTTCTCCCCCTCTTCGTCACTGGTGTTTATTTTTCTATTGTCTGAAAAGGGAAGTACAATCAGTTTAAGTTGCATTGACAGAATATCACAACTACAATACCCCCTATATTCACTCAGTGGCAACCCCCCATTGTAGGAAAAAGGCCCCAGCTGCTACAAAAAAGGTAAGTGAAATTAATCTGCCCTCATTACTCATTCAAGCTAAACAAAACAAAAAGCAAATACAGGGCAGAGTAATGTTGCCTATATGTCAGAAAAATGTCCATTTGAGTATTCAAATAAGTGCAGCTTTAAAACAGGCAACAGGTACTGGAAAGGACACTGGAATTGACAAAGAGGGCAAACCACCATCCCAGAGCCAAACTTGCCCTGGCACAACCACCACTACTACAAAAGAAATCTAGGAGAAACCAACAGCTCAACTGATAAGCTTAGAGGTTCAGAATACAATTAAAAAAAAATATATATATATATATATAACAATACTGCAATAAAAGGGGCTAATCTAATTTGAGGACAGTGGATATTCTGTGGGGATTTTTTTAATATTCACTTGCCATTTTGGTGGTGTTGCACCACAAGCGCCCTTACCATAGAAAGTGGTCTTATTCAAGGAGCATATACATTTTTTCCCCCAGTATTTATTGTTGATGCACAGGTGAGTAACAACAGAATTTTGTAGTCAAGTTTTGTTATGTAAAGGGAGATGTGTTAAGTCTGAGTACAAAGAGCATTGTAGCCTATGTAGTAGTTATAGCTCACTCTCAGCAAATATAATTGAACATAGAACCCTTCATTAAACCTTGTCTTGTATACAGATGGTACCCTTTTAAGAATCGTTTACATTTCAGTGGCAAATAAGATTAGTAATAAAAAAATCCTGCAATACAGACAACTACATAATAGAAACCAATTCAGCGAGTGTTTATTTCTGCTCACAAGCGGGTGTATGTAAACTTTTGTATAAATGTAGCCAAATTCATCTCTGACTAGATCCTTGGGTGGTCTGGGCGATTGGATCATAATCTGTCTCAAGTGCGTTTTGGGAGCATTTGCATTTGTAGACTGTGCTGGATTTTTTTTTTATGTAGCTAAATTCCATCTGAATAAAAGCGGAATCCAATGATGCATGTTAATACCAGGGATAAAAGGAGGGGCCACGAGGACGTTTAATAGAATGAAACAAATATGGACCGGTATAGAATGTCAGCGCACCACAAATAGGCATATGCATTTCACCGGGGACTTGGGAATTGCTGTGTCAAAGCAGGACTTATCAGACATTAGTGCTGTAGCATGTCGCGTCAGAATGGCAAAGCACACACACAAGCTCGCTACTCGCTGCAACATTGCTCGTTTCGACTCGCAATGCACAGAAAACAGTTTCTTGCTCAGTGCAAGTGGATTAACAATACAATTACTAGCTAATGTCAAGTCGATGACCAGCGGTTTTTGTTCAGCTGTGGCATAGCCCTGTCGTATTTGAGTAGCCATAATCGAGCCGTTTGCGTGGCCTCAGGTTGACTGGACAACATGCAACAGGCCCGACAGAGAAGGCTAGCACTAGCTAATGTCAACTAAGCAGCGGCTCGTTTAGCATGAGGTTTTCTG
The DNA here is from genome assembly GCA_900302305.1 of Polymixia japonica. Lineage (NCBI taxonomy): Eukaryota > Metazoa > Chordata > Actinopteri > Polymixiiformes > Polymixiidae > Polymixia > Polymixia japonica. Next base: position 18,487 of record OMKK01065581.1, read on the forward strand.
ACAAAATCGCACAATAGTTGGGCGAACTATACGAGGTGGCTAACAAATACATCCATCTATATGTATACATCAAGACGACAACTAGTCACTTCTATTCTGATCAAAAACAATAATGTTGCGGTTCAAGGTTTGCTAACTGGCCGGGTAACTTTAGCATTAGCTTACAGTGATGTTCTAACATGGCCGACAGGAAATGGCAGCTCAGAACATTCCAGTGGAGCCGGCTTGTTTTCCTAAATTGGACAGACACACTGAGATGGATACAACGAAACTCGTGCTACATTTAAGGGGAATTCGCCCTGTGCATATAGGGGATATGCGATACACGGCGACCCGAGAGTGAATCTCACAATAGTATCACGTTGAATGAGCCCAATAAATAAGGGTGTTGAACCCGGTGTTGTGTCGAAATTTCACTCCCTGCCAGATTTCCGCTCCCCTTCGCTACATGCACAACACCGGCGTACAAGGTCAATCCCCGATATGTCAAACCACCAGCAGCGACCACTGTCACGCAACGACACCCAACCAGCTAACTTAGTTGTTCGTTTCTGGTCTGAATTTGGGTAGCAATTAGTTTGATTAGCAACTCACTAGTAGCAATAGTCTTTTAATAGTTGCCTAATGGTACATTCTCTTGACCAGTAGCTAGCTTGGACCGCAACCACGGCGGAGTTTTCGTTAGTTAGCCGGCTAAAGCTAGTCGGCTCGTTGACATTAGCTGACTAAGGCTAGCCAACGTTAGCTAACTTTTCCCGGATGGCCCAACCTGTTTTCTTCGTCTGCGTTTCCTGATGCTGGTACTGGAAGTGGGTCTGATCATTTTTTACACAAGTTGTATGTTGAACGGGACTTCTATCTTCTCCGCGGTGGTAATATTGCCTCTCTTGTGCCCGATCTTTGGGCTGTTCCTCCATTGAAGTGTAGAGTGTCAGACTTGTTCAACCAGTACGTTAGCTCACTGGGTAAGTACAGAACAGTCCAATCACTGCCAGTGTAAAACGGAAGCTATTTGAAGCCTCTGTAAACGTCAGCAGTAAACGTCTAAAAATGATACTATTTTGGGTGGTCACCACCATTTCAAAATCCAGTGTCTCGTATTTCGGTGGAGTTATGCCGCGAATAGTCTATAGGACGTTTCAAATCTCAAAATATGATGGAAAATAGAGGTCATGTCACACTAACTGGCCAGCATTTTAAAAGTATTGTCCCGACGCCGGAAAGGTTCGCAGACTCGGCAAGCACGGGGTGGGGTTCGCGTATGAAGTGTAATCATATGACCGGTGGCGCTGCCACGTCTCCATGCAGGGGACACAATTTGGTGGAGGGTCTGAGGGGGTCTCTACCTGAAAAATATAAATAATGGGGAGTTAATATCTCGCAATTTGAATAAAGTATTTTTGGTCACGGTGGATCAAAAGGAAATAACTGGCCACATATCCTGCATTTCGGGGTGCCTAAATTTGACAATTTAAGATTATATTTAGTAAATAATTTTTTTTATACAGTATGAACACCCGAATTTGTAATGTGCAATAGCTTCTACATTTGCAACCCATTATATTACTGACTATTGTATGGCCAGGGATGGCCATAAACTGTGTTTACCCTCCCTTTTAACCCAATGCAAATCCTTTTAACATAAATTCACAGTATATATCACACTAAGTAGTATCAAACTGATATTAGTTAAATGAGGATAGGGTGTTTTAGGGAAAAGGCTTTATTTAATCCTTTTCTATATAACTGATTTTTGTTTATAGGCTGTTGGTGGTCGTTTGCCTAATGATGATCACAATTGGAGGTCATAGTTTACCCACCTTAATATTTACCATTAAATGACTGTTTATGACATCAGTATAACTTTGCAGTTGATTCACTTGTACAAAAGCTGTGATGACTTTGATGCTATACCCCCTGTCTGAGCCACCAGATTTCAGTCTACAATTCAGTGATGTAGGGCATTTAAGAACGACAAAAATGACCAAAAAAACCCCCAATATTTTTAGAACATAAATTAATCATGGGTGTGAATAAAGAGCATCTTCATCGTAATAGATTTAGTTTCTAACTAAATTATATCTATCACTAAATTCTACCATAAGCAAGCTATTTGAAGAGCCAACCAAGTCAACCTGTGATAATCAATGACGATCTCATTAATTACATTAAAAGTAGAAGAAGCACTTTTATTTATAACAAGCTTAGTCACAGCAAATACAAGGAATTGCTTTGCAAAGACATTTTACAATTGGTGTACAAAAGCCTCACTGGCAGTGTGACTATAGTTGACTATAGTCTACTGTGACTATTGTGACTATAGCTAGTAAAAATATTGGAAAATTCAGTTTAATCTGAATCAAAAAAAAAAAAAAAAATCGATTTTTATGAGATAACATATGCCTGAAAAATGGTTGTTATGCACATCCTTTATTTATTTTAATCTATGTCTGCATTAGTTCCTACTCTCCCTCTTTACCTCTTTACATGGCTTGTATGCACATTGTGTCTGGATTGCATCCAGACCTCATAGAATTCTGCAAAATAAAATGTTTGTGTGTCCAGGCCTTTAACTTAATGTGTGCTGGTGTGATCAGATGACATTAGTCAGATTGAAACGACAGGTAAAGCAGTAGCCAGAAACAACTGTCTGAGATACTTATGGCTTAAACTACGCAGTCAATTCAGCAAATTCTGAGTGATTGTTTGCATCCCTTTTTTAATAGATTTGATAAACGTCCCTCGGGGAGGCGCTATAGACTGCTCAGGACAACAAAGAGTGTGTTTAAGAGGTCATTTATCCCATGTCCCTTTACCTTATTGAATTCTTAACCCGAATCCCTTTCAATTCTCCACCAGGAATTGCAGTTATGGCACTTTTTTGTGAATATGAATTGCAGTATGTACTGGCAGCTCTCTCATGATATCCCTTTGACATGTAGTGTTTGATTATGTATTTATTGTATCTTGTCTGCCGTACACATGGACAGGTTTCTATTCAATTCTATTCTAAAATGAATTTAGATTTTAGATGTGGGGAGAAGCCAGGTAAATCACAGTGGGAGCAAATATCTGGTCTAAAGGGGTGATATTTTCTCAAATCCTATAATATGCAATTTCCCCTATTTCTGCACTCTCAAGTGCCCTCCAGCCATCATCCCATCTGTCAGCCCATCATCATCTGTCGACCACATTTTTTGCTCTCTCACATTACGTATCAAACGAAGAGCTCATTTTCAATTGACGTGTGGATCTGGCTTAATTAGTGTGTTTGACGATTCACACAAAGAATAAGTAACTCGTTTCACGCCAGGAAACTGGTGCTAGCGCTTGCATGTTTGCATGCATACACACACACACGTGTGTGCATGTGAATCTGAATGTGCATGTGCGCCCCTGCACACAGGAGTGAGTGGAATTCCTGGCAAGACCAGACACCAGGAACGTCAGCACCAGGCAAGACCAGGGGCAGTCTGATGGAGAAGTACGTGAATGACAGACTGCAGCGAAGTAGGCAAAGAAAAAGAAATGGCTAGGTGGAAGTTAAAGAGGCTGAACAGGATCTTGGCGAATATGTTGGCATTTTTTAAACCTCTCGTTTTTGTGTCGGATGGTCAAAGTATAGTTCTTGCATGTCCAATCTATGAACTGAATCCCAGTTTTACTCTATTCTGCAATGGAATCTCTAGTTTACAAACACAAGATTTAGGTAGCTATTTCCTCTATATACTGTTGGCTTGCATGCCCTTGACTTGGGCCCGCCCCTAGTCTTTGATTGACAGCCTTCACCTGAACGTGTACTGGGGTTGCAGGGCGGGCCCAGGTCGGTCCATTGACTCCCACACGCACACGCACTGACACACATTGACTGCAAGAAGCACGTGACGGTTAGCCACTATTGCAGAATAGCGCTATTTTAACAACTATAGGTTGAAATTATACAACAATCGCATAGGTCATCTTTAAGGTAGGCTGTAGGTTGTCCTGAATAAATGGGTCTGGACTTGAGAAAGTGTCTGACTCCCTGCAATCAAGATGTAAGGAAGTTTGTTCCTGAGGAAGGGTTTAGATATTTCTAAGGTTTAACTAATCTTTTGGACTTTGATGTGACAGTCATTCAAGAGGTTTGGAAAAAGAATGTTGTCATTGAAATTGAGAGAGGTCCAATAAGTGAGTGTTTTCCAGTTTAGGGCTTGGAATGAGTATTTAGGTCATTTGTCATCCATATTTTGATTTCTAAAATATATGATCCAAGTTTATTTAGATCTGTTGTACCACAAGGTTAGGCAATTAGGCTGGTTGCTGCCAGATTTTGTGGTTCAACCTGTGTGTAACCTTTCCAGGCTCCAGTCTTGTGCGTAAGTGTGCTCATTTCACAGATTCCTATCTAAAAGACTATTCCTATCTAAGAGACAACATACACATACAGCAGGATTTCCCCCAGCTGTCTGTTGCGGAGGGGGGGCCCCTCAGCTGAATTGCTGACCCCCTCCACGAACATAAAAAAAATAAATAATAATAATACACTTTTATGAAATAAAAAAATAAACATTATTAAGCCCAATCATTGTAATTAGCATAATCAGATGGTGTATTGTGTAATAAGACGTGAAACTGCCAGAGGTGGAAAGTAATTGAGTAGATTGCATGTTTAATGTGCTTCCCATCCCCAGAGCTCCTGTAGGCTAGCCTATACCGTGCACCGTAACCATGCAGGTTCTGACACTTACCCCCTCCCTAACCAATTTTCTGTGGGAAACCCTGTACAGTATATAGATAGTTCAGTGCAGGTGCACCTTGTTGATCAGCTGGACCTTTCTTGGCTGTCTGTCTTCTGACCAACACTCAATCCCTACCACACTTGCCATTTAAAATTGTGTGTCATCTACATAAGAGTGACAGAGAACATTATAACAACAGATGAATTTACCATGGGGGAGCATGTACAGTGAAAATAAATAGAGCCTAGAGCTGCCCACTCGAAGATATAATACATCTTTGAATGGGCCGATGTGTTACCATCTAGAAAAACTGGGATCTGTTAGATATAAGTGAAACCAGTTAAGAACAGTACTACAGTACTACATGTCATGTTGAACAGTATGAAAGGCTTAAGTCAAGGAGAACAATGACTGATACAGAGTCCTGGTCTCTGGCTAATAACAGCCAAAGAGCTTTTTCTCTTTTACTTTGTTTAAAGCTGTTTTAGTGAGAAGGTAATAGATATTGTTTGAATTTGGTATGTGAATGAGCTGCTGGGCTACAACTTTATGGAAGATAGGAAGATTGTTCTGTATTTTGTTAGATCTTCAGGTTATGGCTTTGAAAGTAGATTGATAACTGATTACTTAAAATGAGTCAGGAACAATGCCAGAGGAAAGAGAACTATAAACAACATAAAGTAGAGATGATGAGTCTAAGCAAGGGGAGAGTTCTTACAGTCATTTTGTACGGATGGGTTCTTAAAGGCAGGTAGAGAATTTGGATGCAATAAGAAGCTTGAAAGAATCTCTGCAGTAGAAATGGTGTAAAATTATGAGACTTTCTGATCTGAGTGGGTTAAGATAAGTTATAATATCATCAACTGCTGCAAATAATATCTGAGATAGACACTGTAAAAATATTGTTTTGGTGATATCAGATTGTCTTTGTCTAATATGATTAGTCCCAAAATCAATGATCACATCATGTATATATATATATACATACATATATACATATTCTTGCCGTTGTTGCTGGTTATTACCATGTTTTACCATGTTTTGATTTTCACTGTTGAAAATAAGTAATGTTTCAGTGCAAAATAACGTGGCACCGTCTTGCTTTTGTTCCTTGTTTTGGCTTTATGCTTGATTGCTAATGCTTGATGGTAATGGATCATTTGCTTAAATGAGCTTCAGTCAAACACGTGTCATAACGAGAAAATGTTTTTCTAATGGATCTCACCGAGCTGTTATGTTTACAAATTCAATGAATACCATTTGGCCATTGGCAGTATTTCAACTGTTTAAACATTTGACCAGTCCCATGTCAATATTAAAACAATTAATACGGAATTTAAACTAAATTATTTTGACTAGTCCAACAAGTAAATCCTTACATTTCTCATTTTTGTCGATGTGCATTGTGGATCAGCGCGCTTTTTCATACAAAAACATCTGTCTTATTATAATAACGCCAGTGGTGCCAACTTATTTGTGCAAATAACTAACAATATGGAGAAAGAGCGAGAGCGGATTAGCAAAGTGTGATCTATGCCACAATTAGAGAATACATGTGATACAATTATTCTTGAGTCAGCATGACTAAGGACTAATTAATATTGCAATGAAACTATAACAAATGTTAGTGACAAACACCCCTTACCTCAGTTCGAGGGGCGCACTGTTGTGTGTCTATATTGTTAGCAGTAACATTATAATGACGGACAAGACGAAAGTATGGCTCGTTTAAGGACAAAACCGTATGGTTGATGTGAGTATCTGTGCTATACTGTACAAAAGTGGTCGCCCAGGCCATAAAAGATCCAACAGCGGCCCCTTGAGGAGGTAAAGAATAACACATTAAGTACGGGCATGTATTGCACTAGGCTATCGTTTTTTGGTGTAAACTCACTCCTTTTGGTAAAATACATTTACCTCACCATTTGAATATGATCCCAAGGGTGTGTGGTTCGAGGCTTAGTTCAAGCTCTGAATGTAAATACCAGTGGCCAGTGACCACCAGTTACAATTTGTTATGGAACATTCACTCACACACTGTTTGCATTTATCAATATTGCATACATCCTATGTATTCATTGGCGGCTGTGATACAGTGTACTTCCCAATATGACAAAATATTTGTTGATTTTTGAAGATTTGGCTATTTACGATTGCATAAAAAGTTACATTTCAATATAGTGGGCAATCTCAAAAAGTATGTTGTCAATCATGTCATGATTTTAAAGGCACAACCCGCGATTGATTTGAATGGTCACGTGCCCCACTTCTGTTTGTTTCGTAAACAGTGTGATGTGGCTGTTAAGATAAAACTTTAAAAAGCCACTCAAACACAGGGAACTCTGGATTTATTGTCGAAGTTCACTAAGCAAAAGATGGTTCACACTGACTGAGTCAACGTGCAAACCAAAACAACAATATTGTTGTAATTCCTTGCTTAGCCGCAACAGGGCAGCACTTAAAAAACAATTGTGGATTGTCCCTTTAATCTGCATTTCTGTCTCTCCTGTCCGCGTGTCGACTAAAACTAATCTGGAACCCAGACCTTTCCGACATTCCACTGAAGGTCTGATAACTTTGCTCTCACAAAGAAGACTAGGAGGGTTCAGAGTAAAAAAAAAAAAAGGCAAGCGATAGGCGTGGCCAGCAGGACAGCGGCTTCCACTGACCTATAGCAGGGAATGAAAATCAGGCACCACTTTACTTTCAATGCCAAGAAAAAACTTCTGGAAGCTACTTTTCTATCTGTGATTGATTACGGTGACATATTGTATATGCATGCAGCCTCTTCCATTTTATGGCGCCTTGATTCAGTGTACCATGCATCTCCAAGTTTCATTACAAATACAAAATCCCTTACTCACCATTGCATTCTTTATGATTTTGTGGGTTGGACATCATTGACCACTCGCAGACAACAGCACAGGTATATTTTTATTTATAAAGCGATACTGGGCAAACGTCCAGCTTACCTCTGTACCCTTCTCTGTCTCCGCTCTGGTAGTTATGAGCTACGCTCCTCCAACTGGTTGCTTTTTAATGGTTGCTGTGTGTTGACAGATCAGGGGAAAACTGCATTTTCCTACTATGCACTTTGGAATAATCTGCAAAAAGATCTAAAATTAGAAACACTTATATCCATTGATGAATTTAAGGACATCATGCAGATTGTGGTAATGGAGGCATGTGGTTGCTTTTCTTGAGAGGTCACTGTGTTTGAATAGCTGTTCTTCTGTTTCATTGTGAATGTTTGTATATCATGTTATATATGTTGCATTTTAATATGTTGTAATTTTGTAGGCTGCTACCATGGCCAAGTCTCTCTTGTAAAAGAGATGTTTGATCTCAATGGGACTTCCTGGTAAAATAAAGGTGAAAAATAAAATAAATATAAAATAATAATGATAGTGTTGGGGGTACTGCTGCTAATGATGATGGTATGGGGTGGCAGTAGCTTTGGAAATGGTCTTCAGTAGTGGAAATTGTGTGCTTGCAAATGTGTGTGTGTGTGTGTGTGTGTGTGTGTGTG
>OMKK01065581.1:26756-41666 GCA_900302305.1 Polymixia japonica
TCATCATTCTTCCACCAGTCCTTGGTGGAAGAGCCCTTCTGGGTTTCCACATGGCCCCACAATGTACGCTCTTGGAGAAAAGACTTGGATTTTATGTAAATGCAAAGTTATGGGGAGAGGTGGGGATATGGAGATAATAGAGAAAAAATAGTTCCTTTTCAGTTTCTTGGGACAGGCTGTCGTGCATTTAACACAACATACTGTATGTATATAGATCGATAGCATCAAAACCGTTTGAAAAAGGCACATCTATTTACAGACATGTATCATTGCAGGATGAGCGTCACCATTTTGAAAAGGACATGTTTTGGATGATTTTGGGATTGGTTTTTGGAGTGTCCAATTGCCCTGGTAGGATTGTATTGGAAACTAGAGATCCCAGCCAACCAGTCAGAGCTGATTGGTATGATAAGAAAAGATAAGAAAATTAGTCCCAGGTTGAAAATGGCTGGAATTAGCCTTTAAGGGATGAGTTAAAAGCATCAAGGGAGGGGGTTGTTTTGTTTTTGCTTGTTTTAAAGGTGCTATCTGTAATATGTTAAAATCAAATAAAAGGTTGAATCCTAAGATATAATGGTTATGGTCTGGAAGCTTCCCCTCTCTCTCTGTTTTGATTGTGCCTCAGTGGTGCTGTTTCCCTCTACTTTCTGGTCTTTGCTTTGCTGTGACACCCAGCAAACATATCCTCGCCTCAGCCTGCACAAGCCATGAACACTGTACTTCCTGTTTTGGTTTGTTGGTGTATTTCGCCTCACTAATGCTAGAGGTCAGTAATGCGCTAATCTTACAGATAGCAAATGGTTATGTTAGCCATGGCAGCTTTAAGTAACTGCTATCCATGGGCTTGTAATTTTGCACATTGTTACCACCTGAAGGCAAGTAAATAAAATAACAAAATCAAATAACTAACATCACATGCTTGGAAATGCCAGCTGTATCCTGTATTTCCCTTCTTGTATTTTTTTCTCCAACTCACTCAAAAATCATTTTTAACTATAAAGTCAAGTTCACAATTGTTATTAAGTAACAAAGGGTATTATACATGGTATTATGCCATTTAATATATATATATAAATTATTATTTTTTTCATTATTTATTTCATTATTATTCACTATTATTTTTTTCATTATTCATTATTTTCATTACACAGTATCTTGACCAACACATTTTTTATGATGTATTTTTCTTTAAAAAGGACACAGCCAAATTAATCTTAGTGAGTGTGCAACTTACAAAATGTCAGGATGAATGTTTAACACAAGCACACAAGCCGTAGTGCAGTACCAAGAAGATCCAGGATACAGATTCATCATCGTCTCAGTGTTAACATGCAGCCTGATGAAATGTTCACAGGATTGATTGAGCCAAACTCTGAATGAAACAACCTGTCAACATGTAAACAAAATCATGTAAATATTTCCATTGGGTTAGTGTGACAAGATCAGCGGTTGATCAGGGGTTTCAGCTCAGTAGTTCTATGTAAACAGTTGATTGCATGCGGCAACTTTATATGGGTGCATTTCATCCACACACCAGATGTGGAAATTATTTTTATGTCATAGGAAAGTCATAGGAAGAAGATTTTCAATCCAATCTTGTTCCAATCAGTTAGTGAAAGAATAAAAGACGCTAAGTTTAAGCAAAACATTAAACAAGTATACAGAAACATGGACAATAAGTGTGCAATACGTAAAATTTGAATCTGTTGGTTAAATTTGTGTTGTAAAGCACACTGGCAGAGAACATTCATGCTCTGATGTAATGGATCAGCCATTGTCTTGTCTTCATGTATACTACTTTCCGTCCACAGTGTACTCCACACTGCTGTAAACAAGTAAACAGCTACTCATACCAACTCCTTTGTATGCAAACAATTAGTCCTATCCTGTATTCAGATCAAGTTGATCAGTTTTTCAAGGATAATCCACTCACACTCTCCATAGTCTGATATCTATTACAGTCTCTTTTAATACCTTTAACATATGTTGAAACAATCAAGCAAGATATGGGTGACATCTGTTAGATGTCTGTCAGCCAATAGCAGTACAATGATACAGAATATTTTCAAAAAGCCAATTTGCCTCATGCAGTCTCTCAATTGATCATTTTCAATTATGTATGTGATGCTAAAAGATGCCAAACAGTTCAGCCTTTGGGCCACCTTAGATGAGACCTAGTGATTCATCAGAATTGTTGTGAATTTATACTTGATGTTTATTCATAGATATTCAATATGAGCTTTAATAACAATTTTAACAATATTAATAGAAACAAAAAGACACGTGTAACCGCTTTCTCTGGGCTTGTTAACCTCCAGTATGAAGCCACATTGTTTGTTCTGTTACATGACTGAAAGATAGTAACTAATTATACAATAAAACAAATCTGTAGTTACTTTTTGAAAATTTGAGCATGACATTTTAAGGCTGGGATGACACTTGAATGCATCTAAATGCATATCTTTCCAAATTTAAAAAATTTGAAATCAGAGAATCCAAATCATTCTGTTGCTTTGGTGTTTTGTTGCAATGCAGGTGTCATATGCCTTGGACTTACTCGACTAATGCATTGATAATACATGCATAAATTAAAACACTGTTTCAAAAGTGTTGCTCTGTTTGTTAGTTCTTCATAAAGGTTTCGTAATAAAAACATTCTGTCAGTGAATCAGACTTGCAGCAGAAATGTATGTTGTAAGGGATCACTTGATAACCACACATAATCAGTTTCATCTCAATACATTTTAGCCACTGGATCCTTGTATAAAACTCTACAGTTTGCAGCAACAAATACATTATTAAAGGTTCTATCTGTATGTTTAAATCTGATAAAAAAGTAAAATTACTACATTGTATCATAAGATATAGTATAATGGTGATGGTCTGACAGCTTCCCCTCTCTCTGTTATGATTGTGCCTCAGTGGCGCTGTTTCCTTCTACTTTCTGATCTTTGCTTTGCTTTGACGCCTGTTAAACAGCCTCGGCCTGTACAAGCCGTGAACACTGTACTTCCTGTTTTGGTTTGTTGGTGTATTTCACCTCACTAATGCTAGAGGTCAGTAATGTGCCAATTTTACAGATAGCACCTTTAATTGTGCTGCCAGCATAAGGCTAATAAACTGGTTGGGAACAAAGGGCATAAATCAAACATTAAGATTGTTTATTTAAGAAAAGCGTGTTTGGCATGATGGGATGTGTCCATCCCTTACCTCACACTACAGTGAGCTCTTTGTACACAAGGTCCCTATTGTGCAAAATGTTATTGCACAGATAAAGATTATGTAAAATACAGTATTTTTTTTTCCTTTTGTTTGTCCATTAAACGATTTAAATAGGTTGCCATAATTATTTTTCTTTCCTCTGCTACCTCTAGCACCTCTGGGCTCACAGTACCAGCAAATTGGCAGCTAGAAAGCTTTACCCAAGAGCATGCACATCTCTTCTCATGGTTTAGTGGTTCTACATCTAAAATGATACAATGCAAAGACACAACAACGTAAAATGTGTAGCAATCCACATATCTATGGAGTTTACTGTACATACAATGCAATCCAAAGGTCTAAATCATCAAATAAAAAGTGCATTTCAAGAGTTGAAAATACATTTATGGACTCATGGAATTACGCAGTAAAACTGAAAAGAGTGAAAAAAAAAGGTCAATCAAGTGGTTGTATTGTCTCAGTTGTTGGACTGTCATAGTGTCGCTTGGACATCTTCATGTCGTAGAACTTTGTAGGTGAGCCAATAGAGGACGTTAAACATGAGGAAACTCAGGGGGAATACAGCTCGGGATATGGTGTCAATCCTTTTTGCCCGATCCACAAAGCGCCTGCGGATGTCATAGAAACCTAACCCAGGGGGCAAATCAGCAAAGACTGGTGTAGCATCCATCTCTGGTCCGTCTGAAGCCGACAGCGCAATTCCATAGCTCTGGAAGAATAAACCCTGCTGTGCCAGTTCCTCCTCCTACAGCAAAAACGAGAGACACTGGCATTGAACAGTTATCTATTCTCGTTGAACAACGGTCACACCAATTTATTAATTTATTTATCTTATCTTTTTTATCTTGTTATATTGCGCTGCTACTTATTATATTGTATTATATTGTATTGTTTTGCACTGTATAGTGTACAGTATATCCACCATAGTGGAACTCTATTTTTTTGATTCTTTTATTTTTTGTGTGCCTTATTCCTGTTTCTTGCACAATCTCACAGCCACCTTCATTTCACTGCATAGACTGTAATGCATGTGACAAATAAAGTCTTGAACTTGAACTTGAACTTTTGAACTTGAAATGTTCGATTTCTGTCGGCGGGCGTCAACTAGAAACCCGGTACGTACCCTTGCACAGACGCTGCACGGCCGGGCTATATTCCCGTGAAGAGCGCTGTTCCCTTTACTCTCGCCACTTCCCTGCTGATGGGTAAAAACACACGCATACATTTAGCCATCAAGCAAATCCAATAGACTGTCACTGACAAACAGGTGCTGCTATTTATTTTTCAAATGTTGTACGTTAAAAAGTAGTCACTGTCTGTTTCTAGTTCTTACCCAGTGAATAAAAAAAGTCTCAAACTAACGTAAAATGAGACAGTCTGAATATAAATGAGTAGATCAAATGATAGTGACATTGCATGTGACATTACAGAAAAATGAAGCCAAACTAAATAAAAAGTAAAACAACATAAAATTAGATTGAAGCAGATGTTTACTGAGGTGTTAATCTATCAAGGTACTAATGAATACTGGAGCTGCCGTCACACTGCTTAATTTAGTCAATATTTTATGATTACGGAGAGTTTGGCCTATTTTGCGGCCCCCCCTATTTTACATCTTTTCATTACTGGGGGCTGAAGGTGAAGCACCGAGACGTCGAGCGTGTTCAGCCAAAAGCGGAACGAGACAATGGCTTTGAATAAAACACAGGTCAACGCTCCGTGAATTCCCACGCACAGAACGCAACACGCAGCAGCGGCAGTCGTGTAGTTCCGACGTCGCCGGGCGCAGGAGAATAGCTGGTGACAGCAGCTCCGAGGGGTCTGGCGTGTCGTGGGGTCGTACTCACGGTTCTCTGGCGTTGTTGCTCTTTAAGCTTTTTCTTCCTCAGTCTGAAAAACTCTTTGTGCTGCCGTGAAACGAAATTAACGGCAGCGTACTCCAGTAAGGCAGCAAACACGAACAGGAGACAAACAGCCATCCAGATGTCTATGGCTTTTACGTAAGATACCTGCACAACCATGAACAATTAATGAGTTATGATCATTCAGATAGTTTTTAAGTGTCTGTGTTGGGTGAGAACTATAAATCATATATCATATGAATCATATATTTAGGCTTTGTAGAAACTGGGTGACTTTAATGAGCCATGATGATTTTGTAGCATCACGTAGGGAATTCAATTCAATTTTAGTTATAGATAAGATTACTTCATGTATTTATTATTTTTTTTATTTTTTTTATTTTTTAATTAGCCTATGAACAGCAATATCAAAGTATTTTCTCAGCCCCTCTGATTTCTACTCTTTTTAAAACTAAACACCAATATGCAACTGCTTGGCTCCCTTTTCTAGGGCATGAACTGGCCTATTAAATTACACAAAATGGGTGTGAAAAGTGGGAGCAATGGCTAAATTTCTGACTTTATTAACATTTCCACTACCTAGTTACCTACAGTCACTATAAACAAATGAGAATGATGCAGCTCTTGTGTCTGTGCTATGTGGGACTAATGTATTTTTAGGGTTGTTCCTGTGAAGGTTAGCACCTGCAGGTGAAGTAGAAGAGAAATGTTTCAGTGCTAAGCTAGTCAACGATGGGTAATAAATTAACTTCTAAACTGAACTTCTAAAATATAAATGTTTGGTTTACAGCTCCAAATGCAAAAAATACTAAAAATATATAATATAATATTAATATACACTATGATATACTATATCATATTAACTAAATATAATTTCTCATGACTTTCTGTACAGGCTAAAGTCCTGCTTTTCCATGGCATCAAGAAAATGATTAGTTGCCGGCCTCTTTACAACTCAGGTTGATTTTGGCGATACTATTTACAGATGTGCCTCACCGTCCACCTTGTCCAAACTCAACCCCCTGTATCACTCAGCCCTGAGGTATGTCACTAATTCTAGCTTCAGGACCCTTCATTGTACCTTATACAACATGGTGGGTTGGTCATCCCTCACTTTGCGTAGGCTACATCATTGGTACATTTCAGTTTATAAGATTATTTTAGGCACATTTCCTATTTACTTAAACCCAAAGTTTTTACTCTTGCAAAGCAGTCGTAATCTTAGGTCGCACAGATGGCTTCAGTTTAAAGTGCCTTCTATCAGTACAGAGGTTCTTCTACTATGGTCCTTGGTCCTGGAATGATCTGCAGGCTAAGCTGAAACTTGAGACCCTTATCTCTAAACAAAGAATAATGGAAGTGGTCACTGTTAGCTGCAGTTGCTTCCACCAATAACCATATGATTAATTATTGCTGCTGCCCTGTTTATGTACTGTATTATGTAATGTATTTTTCTGTCACACCTGTTGATGCTGTTGTGATTTGCTGTTGTTGTCCTGTTATCTGTTTGATGCTGCTATTTGACCCTGTCTTGGCTAGGTCTCATTTGCAAAAGAGATTTTAATCTCAATGTGACTTCCTAGTTAAATAAAAGTTAAATAAAATAAAAATGACTAAAATAAAGTCTCTCACAAAAAACTATTTTTCCAACCTTTGGCAGGGAGGCCCTTGAACCTGAGCTTTGGGTTGTCATGGTGAGCACTGTAGTGATTCCCAGGCCCACCCTGGCAGGTGCAGCATCCATGTTGATCCAGAATGAGACCCAAGACAAGATGACAGTGAGCAGGCTGGGTATGTACATCTGGATTAGGTAGTAGCCCATCTGACGCTCCAGATAGAATTTTACCTCGATACAGGTAAATTTACCTAACCACAAGAGAAAGGAGGCTTGAAGTGAAGATGCAGACAGTGACAAACTGTATAGTCTTATCATTATCAAGTTGATTTGCAGTCTACTTTGAATCTAGTATGGCTGGCACAGATTATGTACCTGTGTTGTAGTGCTTGGTGCAGTAGCCCAGGCCTTTCTCCTCCTTCAGCACAAACTGAGGGAGCATCAGATCATCAGCTACCTGCACAGGGCCCACATCCAGCCATTCAAAAATAAGGTCATTCATGGTGTAGCCAACTGTAGGAAAGACAGGGAGAAGAGATATAGTTCATGTAGTTTATGCAACATTTATATATGATGTTGTCCTTAGCAGAAAGCCTGCCTTGTCAAGTTCCAAGAGTAACATTAAAAACTCACAGCTTTCAAGTTGCATTGTACATGTCTGACTGTCCATCGGGAAATTTTTCAAATCCATGGGACAGGAGAGGATAAGCGTGAGCCTGGAAAACAAAGACAGGAATACAGTATGAAAGGGTGATTTCACGTGTAACAGGTGTGATAAAAATGAGCGAAGCCATGTACTTCACAAGGCAAATAGCAATGAATGTAGTAAACAGACGGGTTAAGAAGTGGCCGGTCCCAATCCCATGACCCGTTGCTTGGAGACAGATGACTAGACCCCCAGGGAGACCGCAATATCCCACAGCCCCAGTCTCCTGTTCCTCAACTGTCAAAGCCTTTTGTACCTTCTGTATACTGGTCCTAAATAAGCACCACACCAGCTAACCTATCCCTTCTAGTCCACTCGACCCCACCCAAAGGGTACAAGGGCTCCGAGCTGTCAGACAACGTGGCACCCTCGGTGATAGACAGAGGTAAAAGAGGCGGGACCAAGCCAGAACAAAAAAACCTCCACCAGCACCTAGAATGTCAGAATACTTTCCCCTCAAAATCCTTGATTCAAAAGTTTCGCTGAAAGCGAACATCTCCACAGCCAACAGATGTGCTGTATTCAAGCATGTAATGACAAAATCATAGAAGTTATTACAGGGATCAAAAACAACACAAGCTGGTAATGTAAGCATTGTACCAAAATAAAGAGTGATTTTAAAGGAACAGATGGTGTTTAATAGACCAGGGACAGATTCTCAAAACATCACTGTCTCAGTGTCCCTCCCTCCCTCGTCACTCTCTGAAACCACACCCAACTTCTGTCCCCGGTAGTTTATCACCTGCTCGCCTCCTCACCTTTATAATACCTCAGTCCTTAAGTACGTACCATAAAAGTTAGATCTTACACAGGGTGGCATGTGTTTTGTGTTCAGGTGAAGTAATCCTAAATCCAGATGGTATACTGACATCGCGGGAAAGTAAACTACACTTCATTCCAGGAAAGAGCAGCTGGCTGAACTCTCCTTTAAATCCATGAGAGATAATGTTCTTTTTCATGTGTTTAAAGCGAGCCCATAGTTAATAATGCATGTTCGTAAAACGAGTAGTTTATGCAGAATTTTAGGAAATATCCCTTAATAAGGTTAGTGTTGGGTGTGAATGTCCTTATGTTGGGGCACAATAACACATTGTTAATATGTTTCTCATGTTTAGAAAGAACAGAAGAAACATCAAGAACATCACTGCACAGATGGATCTGGTACAAAGCTATATTACAGATTTAAAACAAGAGGTGAATGGCTTTTGCCATCAAGGCTCCCAGACTGTAGAACAACCTGTCCGAGGATCTTAGCTACAGTAAATCACTGTTATCTTTTTGCTAAAAGTTTTTTTCTTTTACTGTTGATTTAATTTTTTGTTTTTATTAACTGCTTTGTAAAGCCCTTTGTAACTTTGTGTTCTGAAAAGTGTTCCACTCCCTTTATGCACCAACCTCACCAAGTCACTTTCCTTGTATGTGCAAATATACTCGGCAATAAAAGGAATTCTGCTTCTGATTCTGATTCTGAAACCATTTTTTTGTCTAAAGTAATTGTGAAGGTTATGTATAAAAATGAATGATGACTTGAGCAGTAGCCTAATGATTTATATGAAAAATTCCAACCTGGTCTCTGTTCAAGACATAGTACAGAATCTACCCTACTTTCAGCAGCTGATGCTGGTGACTGGCTATCCTAGTTCTGCTTGATCTTAACGCTGCCTTTGCAACTGTTGATCATAACATCTTAATTGAGTGCCTAAGAGACTGTGTAGGAAACACAGACATTGCATTTAATTGTTTTACATCATACCTCCCAGGCAGACAGTTCTGTTGCCTTGGGTAATTCAGTCTTCTCCACTGCAAAATTGATTAGTGGAGTACCTAGAGGTTCCTTCCTGGGTTCTATTGTGTTCTCCATCTCTATGCTCCCACTTGGATATTTTGTAGATGTAACATCTCTTTTCATCGCTAGGCTGACAACATTGCTGCATTTGCCTGTAAAACTAAGTGATGCCAGTAGTCTTGATCCTTTTGGAGGTTGTCTAGAAGACATTCTTAAAAATGTAATGACAATAAATCTTAAGTTAATATTTTTGGCCTTGCAAATGTATCCATCAAAATTCATTAAAAAAAAAAAAACTGGTGTAATTTTTGATTTGGCTCTGAATTTCAAAAAGCAAGTCTAATCAGTTGTTCAGTCTTGGTTTTATCAGTTAAGAAACCTCTCCAAAATCAGATCATTTCTTTCCTTTATGCCTTCTTAGCTTGTATTGACTATTGTAACTCTCTGTAATCTTGTCTCAATGAAAAAAACTCTATTTTGTCTGCAATTTAATCAGAGCACTACAGCGAGGCTCTTAACCCAAACTAAAAGAAGAGATCATACAAATCCCATTTAGCCATTTTTAATTGATTTAAAGAATGTAATAATTACCTTAAAATCAATAAACAGTTTGGCCCTAGTTTATATGACAAACAATAATGCAAAACTCAAATAAAGCAAATAAAAAATGCGGGTAAACTGAGTTTAGATGGGTTTAACCTCCACTACATCCCTGATAACAACCATGCCAAATAAATATATTACCATTAAATGCACTTCTGAAGGAGTGGTTGTGGGCTGTATATAATATGAGTTGGTTCTAAAAGTGCAGAACGTTGCACAACTGCAGGAGGAGCCTAAGACAGGAAGTGTGGTCAAGTCATTTGTTCCAATCTCTCACACAAAGTTCCTTGTAAGAGGTAAACATTGCCATGATTTTCTGTTTTTGTTGTTGTCTTGTTTTATTTTGGGCTCAAAAAGACCTCAACAATGCAGAGGTCCCTCCTTTTACATAATGTTGAATGTAAGTTCTTGAATGTATGATTTATATGCACGCAACATCTTCCACTCTAAAAGCTATGCTGGATACTGTCATAGCATGCTGCTTCATCACTGGCAATAGTTTTCACACATCATTGGGAATCAGACTATGATGTTGCCATTTCTTAGCCACAAGGCAAGTGCAACACCACCTATTTATCTGTCTAGCATTAATGCAAATAAACTAAAAATAAATACAACATTACTACTTAATATCCCACAGGGCAACATCTTACTAAACAAGATCCCATGGGTATCTCATGTTGGAAATACCACATATCAACACTGATGTCAGGATTGTTCCTTTAGCTATCGTGCAAACGCACCTTAGAAATGGAGCACACTACAGGAGACTCTCAAAGCAGATGGGCTCATTCCACACTCGCAATTTAGGTCAATAATTTTTGCAAATCTTTTTAAGTGTGTTTTTGTTATGTCCCTGTTTCCTGCTGCTCTGTACTGATTCTGTACTGATTGCATCTCCATTTTTCCATAACTATATTGTTATCTAACAGTAATGAAATACAACAAAATTATAGCTGTTTCTCTTGTCACCGGTATTTGCCTGAGCTTGATTAGAGACCTATTGATAATTTTGTTGGTTTTTGTTATGTATTACTTCAGAAAAATTGTTAAAAGAAAACGTTGTTAAAAGAATGTAACATGTCTCAGTTCCTTTTTGCTTACATTCTAAGTAATTTCTGTTTGACTCATAATTTACTATAATTCTATCATTTGTCTCTTTCTAAATCCCTCATAGTTACAGAGATGAGGGACTTACTTTACTATTTACCCTGTGTACAAGGTGCAGTTTGAAATGAGAGCTTGCTCAGTGTGTCCCTGTGTATATAAATGTTGAATTGAATTGAAACAAATTGAATTGAGCTAAAGTGAACTGAGAAACAAGAGTAGTTGTCCATGTCTCTGTATTTCTTACAAAAGAATCCACTGTCCCACTTTGAATTACAAGCATTAGGTTTGTGCTAACTTGCTTCAGAGAGTTGTGTAAATTATTTATATCAGTCTTTCCCTTAAAAAGTTTCTTCAAATCCAAAATAGGTTTATGAGTTTGTACTGAGTTTATGAGGGAGAATTTGAGAATGTGACTATAATCAACTGAGATCTGGTAGTAAATATATAGATGGCAATTTGCGATTCCACAGTATCTGGCTTTACGAAGGTAGATAGCGATAAAACATGGTACAGTATGCCATTAAAATTACCATCATAAATATACTGATCACCTGATACTATAGAGGACATTGCCATTCTGGAATATCCGGAGTAATTTGTTGTCTGTGGTAACCTCGTGAAAGTTTGCTCCCTTTTCATTTGCAAAGAACAGGTCAGGTTTCCATATGGAGTCCAGCATTGAAGGGTCCAGGTCGAGGGAGTCATCAGGATACTCCTTATATGCCAGTCGCGGGTCATTCCACTGTTGTCGCAAAAACACGTTGAGCCGGTAGTCCTATAGCATAGAATAAGGTTTAGATTAGAAATGAGAAAAGACTGAAACAAAATATAGCCACTAGTGGTAATTCAGGGATTCACGCCTTTTACAGCATCACATTGAGGCTTTGCAGTTAGTTAAATCTCCTGACCACCATGACCGGCGCCATATTGGCTGCGTTGAAGAACTTTTATTCCAACATGCGTTGGGTTGAGGCAGACCAGATGTGAAATCCATCTACAGTCCTCAGTTTGTATGCCCATTGTAATTCCATCACGGCAAAGGATAAGCAACTGATAGGTTTACAACACGATACCTTGAGTTTAAGAAGTGAAATTACCAGCAATGAAATATAGCTTATACAAATAAATAATTTAGTCTCAGGATTTAGATGCTTTTTGAAGGCATTGGGAACTACTGCATGAAGTGAGTGATTTCCCATTCAACATATCTACTAGAGTGATTCAGGGAAGCAACGTTACAGAAGACAGAGCCGTCATTTGGAACAGACAAATATGCTGGTAACTTATTTTAAAGATTTACTATTGCCAATGGCTTTGCATGAAATTTGTTATGCAAACTCCAACTAGGGGTTCTGTTTTGGGTCAAGCATCAAAGTGATTCTCATAATTTGACACTGAACTACAACTTATTAGTTGAGATCTGCACCTATCATAACCAAAGTTAATATATTGACTGATACAGGACCCTGTAGCATGTGTATACACTTTTACATTTGCTCAGATTCTGAAATATAAGTTGGATATGGAATTAAAAGATTTCATCATCATGCAAAATTTAAGGTATATAGCATCTCAAGTATCTCACAGTTTAAGTCACATCACAGAAAAAAGTAGCTAACCTCTTTTACTTTTTAATAGGCTTAAATGATAATGTCATTTAATTGATAAAGCTTGTGAGTAAGCTGAGGTCAAGTGAGTGAAAAGCAATGTGTTGTGAGCAAAACCCATATACACCTGCAGGGTTTCTCAGCCAGGAAACAGTACTGCATCCACGCTAGCAAATTCCAGCTGTGTGAGTAAAAATGTAGCTTACAAGCAGACAAATAAACGTGGGGATGCATAACCTGAAAAAGAGCAAACTCTACTTAAAGTATCGTTAATTAAAAGTTGATGGCCCTTTCCTTGAAGTATTTTAGGAAATGAATGACCCCACCTAACCTTAATTTAACACAAGACCATCTAACTCATTTTAACTCATGAACTCTCATAATAGTAAAAATACCTCCAACACAGTTTTTAACCAGTCGAAACTTACTACTATGAAACTTCTACTTCTACTCAGTCTATGAAGCCATTTAGAACCAATGGGGGCAGAATATTTCTCTCTCTAAAACTATATGATCCAAATGCTGTAAATTTGGTGCATAGGTTGTGTCCAAAACGTGTGAAATATAAAGCAGAATTTTAAGTAACACATATGTATATGGTCTATCAAATAATGTCTCTATGACAATATAACTGTTTACAATGAAATTAAAAACAGACCAGTGTGTTTGTTTGTACCATAAGTTATGAATAATGCAATTCTAACGACATTGGATCAGACAGTGTCACAGTGATGCATTCAAGACAAAGATGCTGTGGCGTTACCGTATGGAGGTCCTTTGTTTAACTTTTTTACGTGTACACTTTTTAAAATTCTCTTTTAGTCAGAAATCACACTTTACAAGATATCACTGTTTTGTATAAATTAGAAGCTTACTGATAGGGTAAATAGCTGTTAACTACTCTTCACAGGCCTGCTTTAGCCAGCCATCATACTGCAAGTCCAATGTGATGCCATCTATATAAAATGGATGCGTAGAGATTATAATTGTTGCTGTCAAGAATGGATCTCTGTATCACTGCGAACAATATGAAATGCTCAAAACATGTGCTTTTAATGCTCATTGTATTACACCCTTCTACTAAAGATTTTCAAAGTTAAGTTCACCATAATGGCCTGAAACCTAGAATTGCCACTTGCAGCTATAGTTTGTATTTTATTATATTTCGTATTATTTCTGACTTTCCAAAGAAAAGAAAATATCAACATAGAATTGCTGATGTTCATCATGTTAATTTAATAAACTATTATTATTACTATTTATACTATTTATTTTATTTTATTTTAAAAATACAATATTTAAAAAAAAAAGAGGGAAAACAATGTAAAGATTTAAAAAATGTATAGAGTAGAAAGTCCTCACCATGGTTGTTTCAGTGATCGATCCAAAGCTGTTAATGAAGATGTTACAGGTCACATTCACAGGAGGACCTGAGAGAAAGAGCTTGTCATGAGATAAAGTCTATCATTTTATAATTATCATCTGTCACCTGATGATAATTCTATCAGTATGCAACAACTTTCAATTTCTAATTAAAAAATTGATAACTTGAGACCAACAGAGACAGACCTGAAACGCTGAACCAATACGGGTAAAACACATTTAATAATGTGCCATGATGTCTCCCGATAAATAGAGTTATCCAGGATAGACGGCATAAAATTGTGTTGTCATTTCTAGTACGTTCCCATTAGTATAGTCCATCTGTCGACCACTGAAACTCTAAATATTTTAGTAACTCATTTCCTCAGAGGTAATTATTTATTGATACTCCTTTAGCTACATTAGTGTATTTATAGATAATCAGTCGGGATTTACCCAGTATGCACTGGCACATCACTAGGATGTGGAGCAAGCATAAAATATATATGAAATACGACCCCAGAGATGAAGAGTAAGTATGTCAGAGGGAATCTGCTGGCTTTACTCACAGGGAGAGACCGAATGCACTGAAGTAGGTCTTTGGGTTAATATACATGAATAATGGCATATTAAAAAAAAAAAAAAGGCCTAGAAGAATTCTGTGTAAAAACATAACCTAAAGCTATGGGTTAACATACATGGGTAATGACTCATTGCTAACAAAAATCAAAGTCTTGAAGGAATATTATGTAAAAATATCATAGCCTAAAGCTCTCCTAAAGCTCAGAACCCATCTGTAAATGATTTGTGCTACATCATTGCCTAGATTTGTTATGTAAAGCCATGCACACCTGTATTAACAGAGAGGTATACATACAAATAAATGTACAAATAAAAAAAGTATATTTATGTGTTGGAGCAAAGCATGTGTTGATCATGTGCATGTATGTGTTCCTATGGACACATTATTTGTTAAATAGAAACACATGCATGAAATAATTTAACACTGTAACACCCCCCCCCCTTCAGTTTGTCTT